>CAXKVY010012242.1:0-18823 GCA_964058915.1 Tetropium fuscum
CTAACTAATAATTACCTTCTTCTCCAGAGCACAACAGCAGGCGACGAAGGTCTGTATAGCTGCGTCTCAAAAGAAGTAAGGGGAGAAAACATTAAAGTAGAACGTGTTCAAGTAATAGTCTCATACAACTGGGAAACAGTTTATGAACAAGATTCTGGTGTAAGTATTTTTGTCGTTTTAGAATTATAAGCAAAATATTCTGATTTTATAGACTCCACAGAAAAATTAAGTTAATAATTTCAAGATAATCTCTTCACATTTTAATTATTTTCATACACATTCTTATTTATGCGACAAAGGCATTCAAGTTTTACACAAATAACCTTTAATACAGTCAGTAGAAATTTTTACCGTACAAATGGTGAGGTAGTTCCTATTTTTTTTATATGTTGTTTAGGTCTACGCCCTTATGGATAATCCAAGTTGAGCAAATAATATATTTCTATTAATTTACTCAATATTACTTTGTTGAAGATTACAGTTGAAGAAGACATTTAGCCATTTTTATATAAAAACCCCCTAAATGTTTTATCTCTGATTTCTTATTATATCGTATATAGTTTTCAAAATTACAATAAATAATTTTGAAAACTCAAAAGTTACTTAGTTCTACACCTCCATAAGGATGAGGCGCTTTGCTTTATTGTAATATCTCTAGTATGTCTAATCAACAGATTTTCTACATTCGATTGTTATTTTAATGGGGTGCTGGTTGCTCTGGCATTCTTACGTGGTGGTACATTCTGTATGAGTGATATTATGTAGTGTCATATGCTAGTGACAAAGAATCAAAACTATGTTTGCCTTTTGTTGTAGATTTGGATGCTATCAACGTTTCGATAGCGAACTTCTTCCAGATTTTCTTGTTTGACATCGCCACTATATAAGGCAAGAGAAAATATAGGGGTTTTCTTGATTGGTTTTCACTTTTAAGAACTTCGTGGAGCGACGTCTAAAAAGACACATTAGGCAGCGTTAACAGGCTGAGAGTCTCAGGCGTATACATTTATCACAAAAAGTAACGAACACGTAAGATTTTTATGATTTTTTTAAAGTTTCATGTTTCGTTGGGTTATGGGGAAGGGAGGGAAAGGGTGAGATGAGAAGACGCGCGAGATTTTTTAATGTTACTGTAGAAAACTATGTTAGAGGGTGACAACGCGGATATCGAGTATGATGAGTATGATGATGAAGAAGATGATGTGGAGGAAGACCATTTCGATAAAGAACCGATCATTCAGATTCAGAGTAAGATATTTACGACACTGAACGAGAACCACCATCAGATGGTCCATTTTTGATAGGGAAAGGTGTATTTTCTATCGTGTAGGAGGCATCCACGTATCAAGGCGAGTTCAAGGTCATAGCACTAGGTGTTGTAGGTGAGATCTAGGCTATGGTAGGCATATTGGCGTGGTGCAGGACTGTAGTTTCGCGTTTTAATTGCAGTAAAACTTAGACTGTTTACTCTTGTACGTCTTTTCTATCGTGTAGGAGGCATCCACGAACCGACGAGTGTACAAGGTCACAGCTCTAGGTGCTGTAGGCGAGAGCTAGGCTATGATAGGCACATTGGCGTGGTGCAGGACACGGCTAGGCATCGCCAAGTATGCTCAAGGTTTCGAGAGCAGCTTATGAAAACCTCTAATGTCTGCCCCTTTACAGAGGTCTGCACTATAGCCTCTGCATGTAATAAACTATATAGAAGAAATTGCCTTAAGCCCACTACTAGGAATAATACCTAAAAAATAGATACAGGTGTCGAGATTATCAATCTAAAATCGGTACCCAATGAATTGTATTGTAGGAGCAGCAACAAAACATAAATATAAAACATGCTGCAACACAGAAGGATGCAATAGTTCAAGGGGTCAAAGTTGATGGGTTTTTTTCCCGAACCAACCAGGTCTTCGAATTCTTAGGCTGTTATTTCCATGCCTGTTTAGAATGTCTTAAATACTATAGAGATGAACCCCTTTAGGATGAACCATCTGAAACATTAAATTCAAGATATAATACGACAATAGCTGAATCAGATAGGTTGAGAAGTTTTGGATATGAGGTGGTGGAAATATGGGAAGACGAATTTAGAAAAATTATAAAGTCTACGAAAGATATAGAGGAATACACAAAGAATCACCTTTATATCTACACCTTTAGAACAGGTAACTTTTTCGTATATTATAAGGCTAAGGAGGGTGAGAAAATCAAGTGTGTATTCATGGGTAGATAATGTGTTTCCAATGACACTGAATAAATTAATATAATCCGTATATATGGCTTTTATTTACCAATGACTTTTAATTTTATATTTGTTAAAAACTACAATTTATTAAGTTGCGGACTCACAGTCCGGCGCGTGTTTTCTTGTCAAAATTAAGGGCGCGTGTTCCGGAAGGTTAATGTGTTTACGTCCTAACTACCAACATATTCCTGATGCCAAAAATATTCCGGCCTTCCATGCACTCCACTTCCATTTTCGGTCATTAGTTAATTAGACTATTACGGCCTAGACCTAAATAACAAAAAAATAGAACTACCCAATTTTTTGCCTTTTTTATCTCTAGATTACTAGATCACTAGAAACTAGATTACTAATACAGTGTATTTATTTCTTCTAGCAGAAGTTCTTTGAATGTAAAATGTTGGCAACTCTGCTAGAATCGAAATTACCCACTAAATTCAAATGTTTGTTTCTTCTTTTTAGATAAATACAATCAGGATACTAATCGTATTAATTGTCCTTGTTATCTTAGGCGCGGGAGCGTTCTATCTATACAGAATGTGGAAAGACCGATATAGATATCCCAGCTATTTAGGTAAGGTACCTAGTTTTATTTTTATAACTTAATTATATAATATCTAACCAGCTTAGACGTGCTGCCAGAGAAATGAGAAATCACGACAATAATAAGTGTAAACGTTAGACGTTGATTGCAAAAAATAGATCAGATCTTTGTTAAGTTGTGTGACAAAGGTATAACGTAATCCATGAGGAAGTGAATTTAACTGCAAAATAAAAACATTAGAGCATTACCCTCTGTAGAATCTAGAAATAAAATTCTGTAAATCTAAAAAAAAATAATTTGTAGCTGTATATTATTGCAAAATGTTTTGTTTTTATGAATACTGTTTTTAATAACATGCTTTTAAAAGAGCAAACAAAATTAGTGCAGCATTCCATTAAACTTATTTTAATTGCAATATTAATAACATTAAAATTGCTTGTTAAGGATACAGTTTTTTTATTGAAAACGCGTGAAATACGAAAACAAAAAAATAACAAAAAATTAATTAACTGATATAATGCTATATTAATACCTTATGTCTTCATCTACTCTGAATTACAGCATTCATGCGAATTGGTGTGCTAGGGATTAAATATTCAATAATATCCCTGGTAATATTCTCCCTTTCTGCTTGACATCGGACATTTCTTTCAATATAATCCCATTGACGCTCTATTAGATTGAATTCGGGACTCAGAGATCAACGGCCACTCTATCAACGGAATAGCAATAGCATTCAAGTAGTAGATAGCCACGTGCACTGAGAGAAATTTCGATTAACCGTAAATAGAGATCAATTAAGCCTAGGAAAATATCTGCATTAAATAGGCTTCAGGTAGACGGTCTTGTTTATCAAAAGAAAAATCATTTTGCTAAGGCAACCTACTTATTGCTAGAAATATTTTTCTAAGTATTTATTTATTACTATAGATTGATAACTTACTTATCACCAGGTGGTCAAGTTTTAACCACATTAGGTATGGATCTTTGTTATGAGTAGATAGTAAGTAATTTTTTAACTATACTCATATTACCTATCAACCAGAACAAAACTTTTTCTTGCCATTAGTAGATCGCTTTGCAAACAGTATAAAATATACGTCCCATCATGCTGCTTCCTTGGTTAGCCCATTATATATTTTTCAAAAAGGCATTTTATTATATACAAAGCATTTATAATTGGTGCAAATCTGTAAAAACAGCAATTTTAACAAATTTCGATTTTTACTTCTATAGTGCTATGATCTTGACTGGCAGAGAAATTACAGTATATTAAATTAATAGAGAATATTATAATATTAGAAATTCACTTAAGCGAAAGTAGAGAACTAATAAAGAATGCACGTCATAAAGATAATTTTAATTTAATATTTATTATGCCTAAAAGCAATGATATAACTCGGCAAAAAATAAAACTATTGCGTTGGTGTAGAATAAAGGAAAAATAATGTTGAGCTACGATTCGTCAGCTTAGGAATAACTTACGTAGGGGACTTATTAACCCTAAGTAACTCACTTTCTAACAACTTATACGTGCATCTCAACTATGCTGGGTACCTACCATTAGTATAAAAATGAGTGAATGAGAATAATCGTATAATTTAAATAACTTCTTTTATTGGTGCAAGAAGGCAACAAACAGCAAAACACTTTTACTTTCCTCGACGCGCGTTTCGTCAACCAAGTTGGTATCTTTCGGAGACGATTAAAACTACCCTATTCATACTATTTAACTATTTATATATTATTATAGCTATTATATATTAACCTATTTATATATTTAACTAAAAAATCTACCCTATTTATACTATTTTCATTGTGATGGCATTACTCACGCTTCAATGATACTTTACAGGAGTGAAAAATAAGTGAAACGACTATTTAATTTGGAAATGAAGTTTGCTACATCCGCAATATTAGTGTCAAACACGGCAAAAATGTCATCCACATATCTCAGCCAAATCCTAGGTAAATACTCGAATTCTTAAAAATTGAATTTCAAATCGACTCATGAAGACATCAGCAATGAAAGGCGATAAACAGTTACGCATTGCGGTTCCTTCATATTGTTCATAGAACAATTTTGTAATAATTTTGCAATTTTGTTTCATACAAAGTTCTGTAAGGTTTACATATTCTTCTATTACTTCTTTTCTATAGTTGTTTAATTAGAGTAAATCCCCAAGATAGTCCAAGGTCTGTGGAATCGGTACACTCGGAAATAATCATAAAAACAATCATAATCAATATCAACATAATCACTAGACAACTCCTAGACAATCCAGAGGAAAAAATTGTTCCAAATGAAAGGTCTGGGATTTACGAAATTAGTTGTTATGACTGTGATCGAAAATATGTTGGACAAACGAGGCGAACAATTAACACCAGGTTTAAAGAGCATATGGGTCATTGAAAATATGGAAGAACAGATAAGTCTAGTGTTGCACAACATGCTTTTGATAACGACCATAGAATATATATTAGTAATTTAAGATTAGTTAAAAATGTGACCAATAATAGACAGTTGGATGCATTTGAGAGCATAGAAATTGTAAAATGTAAAAGTAGTATGAATAGCGACTATGAATACCGTATAGCCCGCTTTACGCGTTGCTTAGCAACTGATCATTGAAGCGTGGCTAATGACGTCACCATGAACATAGTATAAATAGGGTAGATATTTTAGTTTAAGATTAGTTTTAATCATGATGCCAACTTGGTTGGCGAAACGCGCGTCGAGCAAAGTAAAAGTGTTTTGGTGTTTGTAGAAACTACTTCGAGTGTTATCATTACATCAAAGGTTCCAGCCCTATCCAGTTGTATTTAGTTGTTGTATTCAATGTATTCATAGTAAAGAAATACTTATGGCAATACAGATTATCTCAGCAAAATATTCTATTTGGTTGATTTCCCATTTGGTAATGTGGGTCCTACAAAAGGAACAAATGGTATTACATGTTCAACTACGATGTTCGAAAGATAATCGTCCGCGTTTATAGACCTAACACATATTACTAGTTTTACTAAGGACTAACGGTGTGCGTCCATTGAAGCAGATTCCTAAACAAAACATTACAGATTCTCCACCAAGCTGGACTTTTGGAACGATATTACAACTTACAAATCTCTCTGAGAAATCCGTCTGCCCTTCGCGAAACACAATCACGGCCATCAGGAGAATTGAGACTAACCCTAGTTCAATCTAGGAATAAAATATTCTTCGAATCATTGACAGTTCATAATTTCTAAGAAGACGCAGTCATCAAACTTTGTGCTCTCTGGTGCTTAGATCAGCTTCAGTTAAATATCTTGTGATTCTTCTAAAAGATATTACAAGATTGTGATCAGTTGATAGTTGAGTGATCATTTTTTTGCACAGTGCCAGTGACTTTCCTAAGAAAACACAGACATATAGATATTTCATTCATAGACAGATAGATATTCATAGATATATACTTTAAATTATGATTGATAAGAGCATAAAAATAGTGATAAAATATAAGATGATTATGTATGTATGTAGCATGCGACTAGTTCACGCGGTCATTCAGAAATACTTGACAGTGGGAAAATTGCCAATATTTTTGCAGCATCTGTGGGCTATGTCTGTAAGAAGGAGTTCCAAAATAGATTTATCGACATTATTCTAGTCGCATGTTGATGATCACCGAATAAAATAATGTAGGAGATAAACTATAAATATATTCCTAATCAGCAAAAACTTTATTGATGGTACAAAATACGTATAACCAATTTTATTGGTAATATGTTGGAGGAGAGACATATGTTTTTTAGCTCAATATGTTTTATTAACTTTACTTAGAATAAGTTCGTTTTTTATTAAAAAAAAGTCTTGTAAACAGACTTTGGATTTCCCCACCTTTATCAAGCAATGTCAACAAAAATGTGTATTTGTTAATTACTTTCCCTGACTAAAATCTCTTCGCTTCCAAAACTGCTTATTAAAGTTGCATTGTGGATAACACGATTTTTTCGTTATTGGTTCTATCAGTTACAAGTACCGATGAGTGTTACGAGAATAGCGACGCGTGATCTCAGCTGCTTGCAATATTGTAATACCGTCTGGAACACTCAGGTATCGTTTAAATAAGGCATTTAAGTAACAGAAGAGCGGGAACGAGACTAATACTCACCAGTTTGCCATTTTGCAAAAACTATTTCAAGGGCCTTTCATCACTATTTCATCAACCTCCCGCGACGAATTTATATTAGCGAGTGCTAAGCCATTTAACCTCGTCTCGCCTATTGTACTTTTGTACTTCGTAGCTAAGTCATGACCCCTCTCAGAATCGAAAATCTTATTTCCGCAGCAGCTGCTGTTACAGATAAAACAATAAATATTTCATACATTTCAAATACCGCGCCAAGAGCAGTTTTAGAAAGTGTTTGTTGCCCCTGCCAATTTTGCCTGTAAATTTTTAGTTCATAAGTTAACTAACTTCGTAACCGATCTGAACATATCTTGATCGTCTATATTGCTTCTAGTATTTTTTTATCATCCTATTGGTTGAGGTTTGCTAGTGTCACGCCTTCAAGATAATATTAAACCAAGTCGAGATGCAATTTGGGTGAACCATGGGGGCCTATAGCCCCTGTAGGTCCACGTAATAAAGGAGCTGGATACACATGGAAGAGACTTGGAAGTTGTAGTATTTTTCCAAAGGTCGCGTTTGGTGGCGGGTCTGTAATGTTTTGGGGATGAATCTGCATCAACAAGCAGCACGGATTAAACCATATATACACTGACGGACATAAAAAGTGGCGCACCTAGATTTTGTCCCAAATTTGATGTTCAATAACTTTTAAACCAGCCTATCGATTTTGATAATATTTTTTGTTTGAAAGGGCGATTTTAACACGAAATTTGATTGTCGCTGTGGAGTGAAATTTTATTTGTATTGAATTCTTACGAATTCTTCAGCAACGAAGATGCGACATTTGAGATGAAACGGTGTTATTAAGTTTGATATTCAACAAGGAGGCCGTGGAGCTGAAAATGTCTAAAAAGTTCATCGTTTAAGAAATGTTTAGCGTTTTCGATTACGGACGCTGAAATAATTGTTAGTTACAAACAGCATCAAAAAGAAATAACAAACAAAGAATTATTCGACATTTTAGTAAAACGACTGTAATAAAATTATTAATGACTAAACCAATAAACTTAAAAAGTAACTGAACAACAGACTAACTAATAACGAGTATTTCCTCCTCTGGCTGCTATAACAGCTTCCATACGCCTAGGCATGCTTTCAATCCAATTTGTGATAGTGATTTGAGGGATATTGTCCCATTCTTCTGTAAGAGCAATCCTCAATTCATTCAGATTCTCTGGGTTGCGTCTATTAACATTTTGTCTCAATTCATCCCATAAATGCTCAATGGGATTCATATCAGGGCTTTTAGCCGGCCACGGCATACGATTAATTCCGACATCGTTTAAAAATTGTTTTATCATCACTGCTGTATGCGGTCGTGCATTATCTTGCATTAAGAGGAATTCTTCGCCAATTTAAGGTGCAAATGGGACAACATGTTCATTCAAGATCTCTATGTATCTAACTGCATTTAGAGATTGCCGTGGTGGAAACACAAATAATTCTGTACGGGCATCGCTGATAACTCCACCCCATACCATTAGTGAACCACCGCCAAAACTCTCCCTTTCACTGAACATACCATCCTCGTGTCTTTTCCCACGCCTTCTCCAAACCCTCCGACGCCCGTCTACTGATCTCAACATGAATCTTGATTCGTCAGTGAATAAAACTTGAGACCATTGCAACTCATTCCGAATAAGATATAATTCGAGCAAAATCCAAACGATCTACTCGATAAAACCGCGATAAAACTTGCGATAAAACCGAGACTCCTGAATCTCCGACAAATTGTTCGATTTGACACAGCTGTTCCTCGTGCGTTTCTTAAATTTCGGTTTGTGATAGAGATTCCTCGATATTTGCAGACCAATAAATCGATCGTCAATATTTTGCATAATCCTGGAACTACCCGAACCTGGACGTCTGCTGTATTGGCCCGTTTCTCGGTAGCGCTGGATCGCTCTTCGGACAGTTATTTCTGGTAGACCAACAATACGAGCTGCATATATTTGACTCCTTCCATCTTCTACCAAAGCCACAACTCTAGCTACTTGAATTGGACTAATTTCACTGGCATTTTCTTAGAACGTTAATTGGATTTTTTTTTCACAAGAATTTCAACTGAATATTTTGACGTTTCAGTGTTAACCGTTACCATAGCCTCCTTGTTAAATATCAAACTTAATCGTAAAACACCGTAATCGTAAAACACCTTAAAACACCGTTTCATCTAAAATGTCGCATCATCGTTGCTGAAGGTGCTAGAGAGGTGATTCAAAAAAGAGAATATTGAAAAAAGAATGCTAAACACCGTGACCAACCTAAGAATTCAATACAAATAAAATTTCACTCCACAGCGACAAACAAATTTCGTGTCAAAATCATAATCGGTTTTAAAGGCTGTACATGTTAAAAAATACATTTTTTATGGAAAGCCAATTACAAAATAGTCATCCGTAAGAATCCCCCTTTCAAAAAAAAATTATTAAAATCGATAGGCTGGTAAAAAATTATTGAACATCAAATTTGGGACAAAATCTAGGTGCGCCACATTTTATGCCCGATAGTTTATGTTAGGTTTGAATGTGGATTACTATCTGAAAAATATCATAGTTGACCATTTAATACCATTTTTTCCCTTTGTGGGGTTCAATTGTTTTTCATGCATGTGTAGTAGTTTGTCGACTACTTGAAAGTCCCGATTTAAATCACATAAAGCATATGGGATGGTAAAGAATGGTCCGAAGTAAACCCGCACCTGTTACTGGATGCAGTTATTGTACAAAGTGTTATTATTATCCAGAATATTATTGAAAATTCGCTGTTGAGAACAGCAAAGTAAATGAAAAGTTTTTTTTTCGCTGTATTCCAAGGACTTTTAATGTAATTTTAATTTTAAATAAACAATATGTAGAGTAATTTATTATATTAACTAACAATAATTAATAAACTTTCTCAATGTTTAGCTCAATCAGAAGACGAGGACGAGGAAGACGACGATAGCGCAGAGGAAATATTCAGTGCTCCCAGTACGTCAGGCCACACGCAACCCCTTCGAAACATAGTATTAGAGAAAAGCAACACCTTCGATACTATAAGCACGGATTTTAAAAGTATATTAGATACAGCTAACGATAAATAGTATTATATAGAACAATTAACCGATGCTAGATACCTAAACAATTATTCATTAATACTTTATCAATTATTATTATTATGTCATCGAATATTTATTTTTGTGTATATATGTGAAACTTTTTTATATCTATATAGTATGTTTAAATAAAAAAGTGTAGTGAATTTTTGATGATTTACAAGGTTGTGCGTGTACACAGCGGAGTAAATAAAGCCTTGTGTGTGACCTATAAATTAAGATAATATAAAAATAGAAACAAAACCGCATGAAGTGTAATAAAAACAGGTGAAATACTCAGTGGTAGTGGAAAACAAGGGTGATACATACCACAACAAAATATTTCTCGCATACTCCGCAATTTCAACATCATTTGTTATGATAAATATATTTGTATTTACTTACCACTTTAGTTAGCTTCATTACTTTTGGCTCTGGCTTCGCAAAACATATCAAATAATAAAATAGCCTAGTTAATGAACGCTCAAAAGGGGGCTATAGAGGGAAATAGAACACAATTTTTGACTTTGTTTCTTTGTTTAGGCTAGTCAAGAGGCAGGGGCGTATGTAGAAGGTTGTACCTTCTTTCGGTTTTTCGCTTAGGGATAACTCGGAAACTATGCATCCGATAAGACAACTATAAAAAATTAAAGCCGTCGAAACAAGCCACAAGGTTCATTCGCTTTATTATTATATAAAGTTTCCGAGATAGTTTCAATTGTTTCGCATAGTTCTCGAGTTATCCGCGATCAAAATGTACCAATTATGAAAAGAAATTAGGAAAAGACTTTTTTTACCTTATTTGACTACATAAATCGTCAGGCCTTCGGTGCAGGAGCACGTAGATGGTACTTTTTCCGTTTTTCGCTTATATCTCGGAAACTTGGCATCCTAGCGGTAAGGAAATTCTATACATAACTAAATCTGACAAAATGTGCAATGAGACTGATTCCATAATTTTTTTCGTTACCGCATATTTTCCGATATATCCGCGCTCAAAATCAGCTAATTATGAAAAAAACAATTTTTTTGCCTTATATTTGACCAGTTAACACGTCGGCTTTTCATCTGATGCAAAATTCATGAGAAGGAATGTTTTGCAGATCCTTCAAGAATATATGTTATTTTAGGTTTTATCTTCAACCGATCGAAAATTATAGTAATTTTAAATTTATTACATGTGACAGTGGTCACAAGTTTTCTTACCTAATTGAGATTTTTGTGCCAGAAATTAGAGGGGAGATCGGGATGAATACGAGTAAATTTCGCATGGTTGGAGTGAAGATTCTTGCCATAAATCTGACCATCTACCTGCTCATGTTACTTTTTAAAATAGAAAAGGCATGGGTCAAGCATATTTATGATTGGGATGTGAAACCAGTGGTTATACTTTCCTTGGCTAAGAAGTCAACGATCTAATTATTTTTGATGCCCATGTCTGCTTTTACCCACACAAAATGAACCTCTTTTCGACTTGTTAAAATCATGCGTAGCATTATTTTTATTCGGAGAGTGTGGTGTTGTGGGTTGGTCTTGGTGTCAACTGTGGTGTAGTTTGTTAGGGTGATAAGAACGGTAAAGAATCTGACAAAGTTACAGCGGTGTTTTCATTATTTAAGTGAAAAAAATTGAGAGCCTCGTAAATGGCTCTCGCTTCAGCAGTGACGGATAAATTTTCTGAAAGCTCGATTTTACTTGATTGTTTATTGGAGGGAATATAATATGCCCAACGGGTCTCCAAATTAGATTTGGCATCATCTGTAAATATTAGCAAGAGGTTGTTCAACAGTGTGCTGATTGAATTTAGAATGTTCATGTTGATATTTGGATGTTCGCTATATTGGGGGATACTTACAGTGAGGTTGTAGAATAAATGAAAATATTTTAATTCAGGGATGTACTTGAAGGGGTTATCTAAAGAACATAGTATATTATTACCACTTAATGATATCTACTGATGAAATAGTACCATTTTCATATTCTATATCCACTTGCGTGTGTTATAAGAAGTTATAAGATGAGTGAAATGTGATCCATCGTAAATCCATAATGTGCATTTGTTAGTATACTTTTGGAATCTATATATTTCACAATTTGTTCCTTTATAGTTAGTTCTATCATCTTAGACAGCAACGGAAGTATTAAAATTGTAAGTATTCCTGTAATTCGTATTTGATATTTTCCCCTTTTTTTATTAGGTAGGTACCGGTAAAATTCCAGTGGTGAAGGAGATTACGTACTTTCCTTATTTTCTGGCTTTGTCAGTAGTTACTCTTGCGATGACATGACCAATTGCTGATGGGAGAAAACTAAATTAATTTGTTGTGGAAAATAGATATTTGTGAACCAAGGCACTAAAGTTGATCTTTTTTATCACGAATGTGGATATTATTTGCAAGACTTGAGGGCCGAAATACAATAATTATATATAATATCTAGATCATAGCCGTCTTTCTCTTTGTAGTACTAAAGCAAGAAAAAGTGAAAAAGTAAATCGGACCACATGGAAAATTTTAGACCGGTTGCCAAGCACATGCCGTTAGGCACATGACGCATCATGAAGAATTCTAAAATAAGTAGTTTCCATTTTAAATGGTAGATACGTACCTATTTTTAATAGCAACTGTGACGCTTGAGATACAAATATTGTCAGAGTCTCTAGTACAGGTGTGTCTCTGACGGGCTTTCTATTAATACAAAATATGAGTGAATGCTGTTGAAATATTTATGGGCTAAAGTCTAATTTAAATTAAGAAAGTAGCTAATACCTAGGTACTTATCTTGGCAAAGTATAGGTACAGGAAGGCTATACTAAGTACCTACCTGAAGATAAGTACCTACCTGTTAGCTACTTTCTTATTTAATTTAGACTTTAAACTGTATATGATGTGGAAAATCTATATATATATATATATATATATATATATATATATATATATATATATATATATATATATATATATATATATATATATATATATATATATATATATATATATATATATATATATATATATATATATATATATATATATATATATATATATATATATATATATATATATATATATATATATATATATATATATATATATATATATATATATATATATATATATATATATATATATATATATATATATATATATATATATATATATATATATATATATATATATATCTATATATATATATATATATATATATATATATATATATATATATATATATATATATATATATATATATATATATATATATATATATATATATATATCTATATATATATATATATATATATATATATATATATATATATATATATATATATATATATATATATATATATATATATATATAATTATAAAATTTCACTAATAAACTGTGCCTAGATTAAAAGATTAATGCAGAAGCATTAGTGTAAATAAGGGTTTCGAGAGTTTTAGCTACGAAGCACACATAAAATGTCGAGGGAACGCGTTACACAGAAAGTGAAGTTACAAGATAGAAATTGAATTTAACTATATTATGATAGTATTTAGAATTCAAAATTATATTATATGATAATCAAAGTGTAATAGTTTTAAATGAAACTAAATAAATTAGATATTATGAATCAATCTGATTGGCCAGATCAAAATAATACAACAAGAAAAGAAGTAGGTATCCAGGAAGTTGCATTTGTTTCTATTACGGTACATCTGTAGAAACTACAAACATTATTAAGAGTCTAGTTACGGCGTTCAAAGAATCAACAGCCTCGCTAATTCTGAATTTTTTTACTTCCCACCAAAAAAATTCACCGGAAGTACCTCTAATTTGAAAAAATGGCGCCTAAAACGATTGTTTTCAAAATAACTCAATTTATGTTCATTTTTGAAAAAATGGCATATGCAAAATAAAAAATATATGTACAAAAAAATACAAAATATACATTATACCTACAAAATATAAAAAAAAAATAAACAAAAAATATTTCCAATTGCTTTTTTGACCGATCAAACTCAAAAAAAAAATTAGTGTCGTCAAAGTTGCGCTCTGAGACGCAGCGCGGAAGGTAGTGCAATCATTGAAGATTTTCCGCACCGAATTCTTTGAACTTCGACCGATTGATGTGAAATTTGGTGAGTAGTTAGGGGATGGCTCGATGATCAAAAGTGACATGGCGTCGATGTGAACTTTTATCCTGAGTGTGTAAATTTCACGAAAATTTATTATAAAATAATTGTAAATTTAAAGCAATAATTATTGTTAATTTGTGCTAAGTAATCAATAATACCAGTGTAAATGGTCTAGGAGCAGAAAAAACTGCATGAATAAGTGTTTCCGTCGTTTTCACAAGTAAGAAGTGAAAGGCTTGGTAGCGTCCCAGCCCATTAGAAGAATTTTGCGATCAATATCAAACAAAAAAAGGAAACAATCTTTCACAGTAATTAAAGTAATAGAAGATTAAAAAGTACAGTAGCAGTAAGTATTAAATTGGAGGGTAAATAAATCCCAATCCGAGATCCAGCAAAGGCAGTCAGCATTCCAGAGGTAGTGCAGCGACATCCCCCTCGATGACACCACCACCAGAGCTCAGCAGCATTTGTTAGTTCGTGTACCAGTGAAATCAAAAAAGTGATAAGTTTTGTGCGTGGTGATAAAAGGATTAACATATTTTTTCAAGATAATAAACAATTCTAATTTGCTAGTATTAAGACTTGGTCCCATGTAATAGATTTAAGTTACGTAGGTTTTGTCGCAGGATAGGAATAATAATGTTCTAAGATTTTGTTTATTTTTATTAACCATATCTGATAATAAACAGTGAAATGCAATCAACTTATTCTTTCTTATTTTGAAAACTTCAGGAATAATTAAGCTAATACAATTTGCGCTTCACTAAAATTTAATGAATTTAATAAAATTTTGCATACAATAAAATTCATTATTTGAGTCAGTAACTTCATCTTACAAATAATCTTTTAAAGAAATTTATATAATAGACCTAATTGGACCCCCTCTAAGACTATAGAGTGCTCATGACTAAAGTGATCCTTTAATTAAAATAAAAATTAATGTTCATAGAACTGGCGCCCATAAAACAGAATGATTCAATAGGGAAGAAAATATAGTAAGTATCCTATAATCAGATTAAATATTTCTCCATCATATTATTTCAATGTAAAATATTTGTATTTCAAAAGCCTAAAACCATAGATATAACATAACAAATTTATTTCACCAAGGTAGAGCTTCATATTGAGTCAGTAACTTCATCTTACAAATAATCTTTTAAAGAAATTTATATAATAGACCTAATTGGACCCCCTCTAAGACTATAGAGTGCTCATGACTAAAGTGATCCTTTAATTAAAATAAAAATTAATGTTCATAGAACTGGCGCCCATAAAACAGAATGATTCAATAGGGAAGAAAATATAGTAAGTATCCTATAATCAGATTAAATATTTCTCCATCATATTATTTCAATGTAAAATATTTGTATTTCAAAAGCCTAAAACCATAGATATAACATAACAAATTTATTTCACCAAGGTAGAGCTTCATAAACTCATACTTTTTGAAATTGGCTTAACCATCGTAGGGCTATATATATAAAATTTCATAATTTTACAATATTATTACAATATCATCCCAACGTGAGAATTTTAAAATCTCATAAAATTCATATATCTCGAAATTGCAACCCAACGTGGGGCTTATACGCTAAACTTCATGGCTAAAGTAATCCATACAGTTCACTCACAACAATATTTATTTGATTTTAAAATGTCTAAAATAATGCCAAAGACTTCTTCGTGGATTAAACATGTTTCTGAGTTACAGGTTAGTGAATATAAAGTATTTTGCTAAGCTTGTGGAAAATGGATCATTTTTACTTTCATGTGTCCACTTTTAAATAATATATAATTTTCTACCACAGAGTACTTACCAATAATAATAAATTATGTGACTCCATGGTTGCGTATTAGAACACGTGTGATGATATAGTTGCCTATTCTGATATAAAATTAAACAGTCCATAAGAAAACTATACGCAAGTTTAAGATATTATAGACTCCCGTCGTTAGATGGCGCCAGATGTCTCAATTAATGTTATATCTCATGTCACATCGAGTCACTGTAGTCTGTAGTCACATATATTATCTAGAAATGCGGTCAATCAAAGTATACTAAGTTGTATCATTGATTGAAAGAATTTAATAAACTCAATAACTTCACACAACATTAACTTAAAAAAACTCTTATTCGTTTCCAGTATTTTTTAAAATAACGGGGTGATACATCTATTTGAATTGAAATCAATTATTTCACTCAGCAAAATACCATAACCTAAAAAAAGTTGGAACCTGCATGAAAATGAAGAATATTATAATAACAGGAATGCCAGGTGAACTTCCAAATCCTTTGACAACACTCCTCTGATGGTATTCGCATTTTAGCAATTGGTAAAACAACATTGATTAAAAAAATTATTGACAAGCTTAATGAGCTTCACATAGATTTTGATGGATTTTATACTGAAGAAGTAAAGAGCAATAACCAGAGAATTGGCTTTGATGTCGTGACCGTCCGCGGACAAAGAGGTATATTAGCAAGAAAAGGGTACGTACCTACCTATTTCAGTGAATGTTGTAAAATACTTGTATTAGGTATACGTATAGGTTCAAAAGTTTTGCATCACCCGGTTTTAACATGTTAAAACAATATCACAAACATTTTTTTCCTGCATATTCAGTCACATTTATCAGTTAAAATTATACACTTTTTGCAGCAAAAAAAGAGTATTTATTAGGACATTATTTTAAGATAAAACATTTTCAGTTTTCAATATACACGTTAATGCGAACGCGTTTTGTACGCAAAGCAGTAATCCGTGGGGTTTTGAGGACACTTCGCGATGCCTAGCCACGTCCTGCATCATGCCAATGTGCCTATCATATCTTGGCGTTCGCATACAGCACCTAGAGCTGTGACCTTGAACGCTCCTTCTTACGTAGATGCATCCTACATGATAGAAAAGACGAACAAGAGAAAACGGACTAAGTTTTACTGCAATTAGTGCCCAGGCGGTATAACACCTTAATGCGAACGCGGTTTGTTCGCAAAGCAGCAATCCGTGGGCTATTGAGGACACTTCGCGATGCCTAGACATGTCCTATACCATGCCAATGTGCCTATCATATCTTAGCGTTCGCACAGAGCGCCTAGAGCTGTGACCTTGAACGCTCCCTCTTACGTAGATGCCTCTTACACGATAGAAAATACATACAAGAGAGAAAGGACTAAGTTTTACATCAATTAGCATGCAGCAGAGCTGCCAAATAGTGCCCAGGCGATATAAACGTTAATGCGAACGCGTTTTGTACGCAAAGCAGCAATCCGTGGGCTATTGAGGACACTTCACGATGCCTAGACATGTTCTATACCATGCCAATGTAACTTTCATATCTTAGCGTTCACATACAGCACCTAGAGCTGTGACCTTGAACGTTCCTTCTTACGTAGATGCCTCCTACACCATATGCGTACATTATATTGTTATTTTCGTATACTGATAAATATCAATAGCCACCAAAAATGTCAACAAACGAGATTATTTTATAGCGCCTTGAAAACGCATATTTTGGTTTTTCTTTCTAGCTCGCTTAGTTTTCGAGCAATTAAATTTTTTCTATAGGCCGCGCGCAAAGAATTTAAAATAAGCGAAGATTTTCTCGAAAACTATGGTATAAACAAGAAAAAACTTTTTTTTATGAAATTAGTCAAGTTTTCTTTTTTATAATAGGCAATTATTTGATATCCTCAACGGTTAAGGAGTTGTTAACGAAATAAGGCTTTTATCACCAAAGGAGTAGTTCCTCCTTTGGTTCCCTCAACTAATAGTTACTGAAGAAATATCTCAGATAACGTTTATTTCGATGGAAATTTTTATAATTACTGGACTATCCAGTAGTTTATACGAAACAATTTTAAAAATATGTTTATTTTATTTTACACCCACGTTATAAATATTAGAGTATTTGTGCAAGCGATCTTTCTTAGAAAAATATTATCTGTACTTTTTGACATTTTGATTTTTTGACGTTTTGTACATTTTGTACATTTAGTCTTGTACATAAAAAACGAGTAGCATTAGAACAAATGCATTGTTTGCTGGTTAAAGAGGAATGGTTAACAAATAAATTCTCACAAGAAAAATATTGATTGGTCATTTAACAGAAGAATTAGATTATTAAAATTACCTCAGCCATGTTTTTCAGTCCTCACTGAATCATGTTTGTCTGCATTTTAGTTCCAAGCATCCTACTGCAAATATGCCAACTGTAGGTCAATATTCTGTGCATCTGAGAGATTTTGAAAAACTAGCATTACCTGTCCTAGAGAAGGTGAGTATTTATTATACTATGTATCTGCTAATTTAGCTATATCATGCGACAGTTATCTAATAGTAGGTACATAGGAATTAGTAAACTATATACTCAGTATCGTAATATGAAAAGTTTTGCTGTAGAAAATACTGCTAAAATGGACCAGGACGTAACTTTCGTATTCCTTCTAGATCTTACTAGACTTCATAGATACTAGGGCAGATTTTCATTTCGATAACTATATTATAAATTCACGGTTATGTTATCTCAATTTCTAGATCCTTTGTATTTAGGTACCTATTGATATAAACTTCCATTCGATATTTAGAATTTAAAACGTGCCTCAGTTGATTATACAACTATATCGATAATTTCTCCAGCAAGCTTCAGATCGCCAGACACTTG
>CAXKVY010012243.1:0-26895 GCA_964058915.1 Tetropium fuscum
AAAAACGTCCTGCACAATTTGCATAAAAATCGTCTATTAATACTGCAGTGACATTAATTATAGCTTGTGCTTTCCAGCAGTATTTCAACTCCCACTCCCTCGAGGCGACACCCAGCTCCTGCACGTATTCATCAGTTGGCCAACATGAGCTGTACCCATTGTGACGTCACGCGAGGACTCTCCGGCATCATCCTACACCGAGCTTGCCTACTGGATCTCCAGGATCGCCGACACATAGGATGCTTCACTCGTGTACCCCTTCACCTAGTACACTGAGGATAGCCTAAAAAAGCGAGCATTCTTCGCGATACTTTGTCTCGATTTTATATAAAATTAAAAGTAAATTAATAGTGTTCTTCCGTTCCAAATCATATTCTTGGTTTCTGTGTTAAAATCATTTATGAAATGATATCAGGGTGTATGTAAGCAACTATTTTTTAATATTTGTTATACAGAGTGTATGTCTAAAATATAGATACATCCACAAACCAATAGATATTTGGTTATATAATTTAAGAAACAAAAATTTAATTCCGGCCGTTAAAGGAAAATATTTCAAGTTGGTTTTCTCGCGATTGGCTCATTTAAATTTGTTCAACTTTTCTGTGCCCTTATCAGTTTGCTAAATTTATTTAAACCATATCTAATGGATAGGATACAATGTATCAGTGTATGTATGGTGCCTTCAAAGCAGTTAAAATCAGTTTTCCGCGAGGAAACTTATATGATGATATTTTCGAACAAAAACTAAAGGGCATCTGTTCTGCGGACGACACAGCAATTTTCTACCAAAGTTCTGATTGGGAAATATGTACTTATTGCACGGGACTTTAAACATAGAATAGATTTTTTTAGTAGCAAAATAATAAGCATATATTTAAAAAAATATGACCACACGATAGAAGTAATTTTAGCTTCTAATTTTCGAATTTTAAAATGTATTCTGTAACCGTCCGCCAGTATTACCGCAACTCACAATACAGCGCACGCGTTAATACACGTTGACCGTACACGCCCGCGACACAGATTCTTCAGGCAACCGGCGCTAGATGTGGCCCCACTGTATGTCGCTCTAAAATACCTACTCATAGTTGTTAGCAAGTACTGCGACGGACTATCACATCGGCAGTCGATTCGATTACATTCGAGTCGCGTCGAGCGTTACATAGCCGAGCGTGACGTGTGACGGCCCAGTCTCATTCAACACCCACAAAAATAAAAGTGCTGATCGCGCCTAAACAACAACACCTCTAATACAAGGACAAAGTGCTGCCCCGTGACGTCACCATCCGGAGGCCTACGAGATACTTATGTTATTACGGGCTTTATGTAGTTATTTAGGTAGGTATGTCTGAAATCGGTTTAATATAGTTTTGGAGATCAATAAAAAGATCAAACTAAACAAAGATATTACGGCATGAATATATCGGAGTCTATGAAAAACACAGGTAAAGAATAATTTAAATGGTTAACTGTTAACTGTTTCGAAATACAGTCGAGATTATATGTGTCTAATTATTAGAGTCTAGATAGTTAATTGTTTTAAGAAAACTGAAAAGTAATTCGTGATTAATTTTAGACACAGGAGCAATACGAACAGCTTCTTTAAAATTTGAACAAATGCTAGTAATCATAAATGTATATGCAGATGTCGCTAACGAATCGTTATTATTTATTGCGGCTCCTACAACATTACCACCTTTATAATCTAAATATGGATCAATGTGAATTTCATCCATTAGTAAACTAACATATTTGTCTTGGTCTTTTAAATATTTAAAGATTTTTTGTGCATATGTTAAAAAAGTTTTCTTCTCATCAATATGAGGATAAGTTAGAAAACCATTACAGACTCCTTTGATTGTTTCGGGATGGGGCAAAATTATAGGTCCACGATTTCGTAAATATCTAGGTATATGCATGAGGACTAATTGTATATAAAATTGAACAAAAAACCATAGTGGTAGAATATCTATAACGTTCTTTTGATAATGTTCGCAATTTAAGTTGATCAGAAATAAATTCAATTCCTTGTGAAACATTTTCGTCCTCTATTTTTAAGTTTTTAAGTACATTGGACATAAAGTTCAAAACGTGGTTAAGCTTTGACATGTCTGTGTGTATGTCTGAAAATGTATTTCATGTGATTCTGTAAGTTTTTCGTCTTTGCTTTTCGATACGATATTTTTTTTACAAGTATTTGGGACAGTTCGGAAATTTACTTGGTACGCTAGTTTCTTTTAATCGAGGTAAAGCTACAATAAGTGAAACGATCTCACCAGTTTTTGTATCCTGTTGGGAAATTTTCTAAATAAAATATTCCCTCACTCACTCAAGTGGCACTCACACACTCGGGAGTTGTCACTAGGCACAAAACTTTCACGTGGAATTGCAGAGAGCCATTTTCTGCGATACTCTTCGTCTCTGGGAAAACGAAACACCCGAACTTTACTACTGGTTTCGTAATTTCCTGTATAACCGGGAACACAATACTTTTGGGGCATTATGATATAATACCGCAACAAATAAACCGTTAAAAAAGATCAAGAATCGATTAGGAAATAGGCAAGCGCGCGTGCAATAAAAATAACCCCTCTAGAGGTGTTGTTATTGGCGCGTGGTGGCATCCTATACTAAAACCCAAAACAAAACATCATTAAGAGGGTTGCCAAATTACAATTGACACGAGAGTTGTTAGTTGCTTGCTTCTTAATGACTTTTTTCGGCCAATTTGATTTGATAATTGACTAATGAGAAAGCTACTTTATTTTGTTTACATTCTAATTTGTTTACATTCTAAATACAGTACAACATATAGGCAGAGAAGCGTCGCACTGGAACACATTCACGACCGACCTAGACAAGCCTGTTGAATTAGCTTAGAGAGTATATTAGCCTCCATCTGGGTTAAGCCCCCAGAGCGTGACGATGATATTTAAAGTCAGCATGATATTTAAAGTCAGAATGATATTTAAAGTCAGCACTTTGTCCTTATTAGAGGGGTTATTGGCCTAAAGAAGTTTTCACTTCGAAAAGTTTTGGTTTACCCTTCTTCTGTTAAAGCTTCTTCTCTTCCTTAAATGAAAATCTAAGTATACAATTTTGAACAGCATGATTACTGCAGAATTATGATGCTGCAGTTATAAAAAAGAAAATTATCAGATTCTAGAATCAAAAGAAAACCATCTTTGAAACTGTGGTAAATTATTGGTCGTTTTTTTTACATGTCAGTGTATATTGGATGGCCAGATGCCCAGAAAACGTTACCTAAATTATATTATATAAGGTAACTTATATTAATTTATATTTACGTAATTCACGCCCAACACCCTGTATATTATAACATCTGGATACTTGATAAATCCTAAATGAAAACTATTGTGACTTATGCTCATACCAACTGAACTTCAACTAACTGTACCTAATTCCTTGATATAATTAATTCTTGTTTAATTTATTTAATCGGTTATATTTGCACTTTCTTACTTCCCTCGTAAATAGCAGAAGAAAAATATGACTAATTGAAATCTGTACCTAATAAGTATCTAGCTACATTTCTAGAATCGCGTAAAATAGGTAAAAATAAATCTATTTTTAAATTGTAGCGGATTAGAATAACATAGCTATAATGGGGAAACATACGCTTTATCCAATATTTTACAATCGGTAAAATTATATATTCCATATAATGAAATGTAATATAGAGGTAATCAGATAGATTTGGTACTCTCTTTTTGTATATTACAGACTATTCCTCTCTGACTATAATCCATGTAGATCATCAGTTGGTTGTTATCGAGTTAAAATGTGGCAAGTAATTAAATGTGGCAAGTAGCTTAATATTTTAAATCTTGATTTTGATGATGACTATTAATATGTACCTCGAACTATTTTTCATCTGCTATTTTATATACAGATAAGTTTTGTTGTTTATTGTCTGAACTCTTAAAAGCCGGCCCAAATGTATTATATACTAAAATTATAATCCAGAACTGAGAAAATTCAATAGATTTTTGTGCTGATTCAAATCCTGTAATGTATATCATTGAATCAGCAGATTGAATCAGCATTGAATCATAACCTTGTAATTAAATCATCAATAATAAAATGTCCGCCAATAGCGCGGATTATTCAGAAATACAGTTTTGTCCATCCTAAGTGCGTTTTTCAATTTATTCTTGTAAAATAACTAGTAAAAATCAATAAAGTTGTTTACTATCGCTTTTCGTAGTTCAATCGCAAAAACAGTTAAAAGTAATATAGTCCAGTCAGCAGGCAGTTTTACCTTGCAAAAGGTGGGGCAGTAATATTTTTTTAGTATGTTGTTAAGGTCTGAACCTTCATAAAAAATTCAAGTTTTCGACCTTGAAGCCCGCCGTCGAGCCGCCACCTTGAATCTAAGGTACAGTGCAGTTCAATTGAAAGTAAGTCGATTTTTTAAATTAATGTGAAACAGGCTTTCAGGTAATCAAAACTTGATTGTCAATTTTATTTGTCTTTACTAATAATTATTCTATATTTTGAGGTTTTCCTTATAGTTATTTTTATTATAATTATGCCGCGCTTAACTGAACCGCAAAAAATGAGAGCTGTAATGTTACTGCAGAACGGATGGTCAATGCAAGTAGTTGCAGATACTTTGAATGTGAGTAAAGGTTGCATTTACAAAATTAAGAAAAATGGAATGCAGAAGGAACTGTTGAGTACGTCCATAGAGGGGGCCGTCAGAAATTCAGTACTATGGAGGAAGACGAACTCGTCCTTGACCACCTCCGACAGAATCCTTTTGATACAGCAGTGACTGCCTGCTTCTTAACAAATTTTCCTGCTTCGGTGGAAACCGCAAGACGACGTATCAGAGCATCTGAGCCACAGAATTTTTCGCCTGCAAATAAAGTTGCTCTGTTGCCACGGCATAAGGAGCAGAGGTTAAACTTTGCTAACCAATTTGTCGGTGTGCCACAGGACTTTTGGGACAACACAATTTTTTCAGACGAAAAAGTTTTTCAATCCTGCTATGATGACCCTGTGCGTGTATACCTCCCAAGAAATTGCCGATATGAAGAGCGCTATATAAATCCTACAGCTCATAGTGGTCGCTTCTCTATCAATGTGTGGGCATGGATATGTTGCCAAGGAGCAGGTGTTACTTGGAGAATCAGAGAGCGTCTTACTGGTCAAAGCTACGCTCGCATTTTGGAATATGTTATGTTACCTTCCGTTTCCATTTTAAATCCCGAGAACCTCACTTTCCAGCAGGAAAATATTTTTATTTCCTCTTTCCTTTTCCCATATTTCAATAAAATTTATATTTCAGGATAATTCCTCTATTCACAAATCACGAGTTGTTACTGAATGGCTGAATACAAACCATATTAACACTCTGCCTTGGCCCTGCAAGTCGCCGGATTTAAATCCGATAGAAAATGTATGGGCACAAATGGAAAAAGACATGTATAGCAGAAATTTCCGACCAGCGTACGTAGAAGAACTGTGGTTGGCGATTGAAAATGCCTGGGAAAATATTGGCGAGGATTACACCAGGACACTAATATTGTCTATGAGAAATAGGCCTCAAAAAGTTATAAACGCGAATGGTGCTTGGACCAAATATTAATTCATAGTAATATACTTAAGTTCTCAGTTAGTTTGTTAATTTAATGGATTTTTTTAAAAGAGACGTCCTTACCATATAGATTTTCCTTAATAAATACTGTATATAAAATGCTGTCACCCTATAACTGACAGATACTTCAACCTAAAATAATTTTGAATGTGATTTGTTTACAAAAGCCTGCTTCACAATGAGAAAATTTCCAAAATTTCTCATAAGAGTCGTTTACTTTCAATTGAATGGCACTGTACAAAAAATTACTTTTGCAGTATAACCGCGAAAAATTATTTTGCAATAATTTCCGTAGAATGATACGAAAATTAATAACGAATGAATTATCCAGTCGGATCATTTCATTCAATACTAATAATTTCTACAATCCGAGTATTACGAAAAAAGTTTTTTTATATTTCAGTATTTGTTTAATAACAATGGAAGCTCGCGCTTCAGAGAAAACTATTTTTCCGAATAATCGGATCATATTAAAAAGCGTTAAAAAAGGGTCCGCACTGTTAGCAAATATATCCTTCTTCATTCTTGAATGCTTTCACTACTTGAGTATCACTGCTAATTACAGATACATTGATATGTCGCAATCCAAATATTATACTGCGAAAACTATAAATGAAACTAATTCTGTAATTTGGATACACTCTGTGTTTGTGTAAATCCGTGAAACATGCTATTTTGGACGAGGAAGGTGACTATGTTTGGTGTGATGATACTGACGCAGTCAGATTTCATTTTAAAATAAGTTCCATAGGATTGTAATTTATAAACAATATTTGTCTTCTCCTTATATATGTACAATTGTTTTCCAATGCTGTGATATTATAAGTAAGTTGTTCATATGAATAGGTAGGTAATAATAGTAATATAGCTCAGTATTTGTAGAATTTGAAAACCTGATTTGGGAAGTTTTATGTATTTTTATAAAAGGTCTTATCGCTGAAGTAATTCCAATCAATATTGTAACACCTTACTCTGTATATAGCGTCTAAATATGTAATACTTTTAACTAACTGTATTTTTTTATTTGCTCGTGCAGATCTAGTGTAATAATTGAACTATTATAAAGAAAAAAATAAGTTGAATAGTCATGAACATGATTACAATACTTCTAATATATTTAGCTACCTGACTGTTATCATTTCAAATATATGTTAAACCGATCTAGTCAATTAAAGTACAAAAACAGATGACTTAAAGGAACTTTATTTGTACGTATGTAAAATAAGTACCAACTGTTTTAAAAGTAAACTTATGGATGTTGTTTGTTTAAAAAATATTTAATAAAATATTGTAAATCTGTGTAATTTTTATTATAAAGTTATGTATAGGGTCTTGGCGCCGTCATCTGCTGATCCTCTGCTGATTTAACTCATTCAAAAATGTAGTTGACACGATTTTTGAAGATTTTTTTTTATTTTGAAATCGGATATTAAGAATGTAAAATATACATGGGGGAAAATATTTTATAATGGCATACCCGTATATTTTCAGACCAAAAAAAAATCTGTATCCAAAAATATATATTTGTTATATAATCACCACCTTTCCGTAATATTATAAAAATTTATTACAAAAATTGATCAAATCACGGGTGTCAAGAATAAAAAGAAACAAGACAATGCATATCAGGAGGAGAGAGTTGCACCTTGGACCAATTTTAAAATTTTTTCAACAGCTATGCCAAATTATTTTACTTGATAATTTTCTTCTGAGTTTTTCCTATGTATGCCTTACCCTGTAGTTATGCAGAACTAATGGAAATGCATGAAAAATATTTTTGGAAAGACACATGTTCATTGGTTCAAGGTACAACAATGTCTTGTACCTTGTACCTGACTTGATTGTACCTTGGACCAGATTAATGAAATTCTAGTATGCCAGCCATTACTTTTTTGTATTAAGTAATTAATTAGTCTTCAAAATCATCTTAAACTCGAAAAATCTATGTCAAAATAAATTTGAGATGCTTGTCTTCCAACCGTATTTGAGAATGGTAGTTGTAGTATTATTTCATCCGACTGTATGAAGGATTTTTCTTCAGAACTCGGAATACAATTTGTGGCAGCAGTTGTCCAGGTATTTTGGAATAATACTTGACAATAAATCCCCCTTTACAAACTTCATCGATTTCAGCCACGAAATGAAAGAAACTTTTCTCCACCTATATGAACCAAACTAAAGTCCCCTTTTGCTAAGAATTCCCTGGAATGCATTTTCTTATGCTCCTCTTCAGTTTCTTACTTCTAAGAGAATATTTCTTCATCTGCAGATAAAGATGCTTCTAGTATCAGACTTTCATCTTCACTATCACTGTTACTGCTTTCTATAAGGAACCATTTCTTAACTTTCTCAACTAACGGTGGTTTGACACTTTTCTTGCACTTACTCAAAACAGTACAATCAGACGGTCAATTGGACCGTCTGATTGTATCATGGACCGGTCCAAGGTAAGATATATATTAATGGATCAAGGTACAACTTGAAAAACTGAAAGCAGGCGGCATCTAGAAGCATTTAACATAACCACGAGTCCATTCAATAGGTCCAACGTACATCTCTCCTCTATTGTATATTTATGGACAGGTGTCATCTAGTTCTTTTGAGATAGTCGTTGACCCTGTTAGATATTAGCGTAATATATGCCGAGTGTTCGAAAGAAGCAAGTTATTTGGAAATGGGTTATTCATGGGAAGAGCATGAGGTGTTACTTAAAATTTATATTCAGTGCAACAAGAATAAGTCTCTTGCTCGGAGGGAGTATGTTATGTTAATACCAAAAAGACGTCTTTCCCAATATACTTTTAAAACTTCCCAATATACTTTCAAAGTTGCAAAGGAATGAAAAATCTCTGAAAGGCAAGAAAAGGAAAATAATTTCAAGGCTATTTTAGATCGCAAAATGTCAGAAAAAAATTAAATTTGGTGAGATGGTAGACATAGGTCCCCTCATAGTATACTTGAGTTTGCGACCTAGGTGGGTCGCCGCTCCAGGGATTGGGGGATGGAAACTCTGCATCGCGGCGCAGTGCCATCGAAAGTTCAAATAAAATATGTAGAGAACAAAATTGTGCATAATTTTAGTCCTATTAATTTTGCGTTTGCTACTAATAGTTTCCGTTCTACGGCGCGTCAAAGTTATATTTGCATTTTCAAACAAAATCAGATTTACATCTCGGATTTCGGCGAAGATCAACTTCAAATCATTCTCTAATATTTTTTTACAAAGAGTTTTCTGAATCTGCCTAATTTGCTAGGTTTTGCTGCAATGTACAAAATATATGATTTTTTAAGTAAATTTAATAAGGGGATTTAATAAGAAGGAATTTAATAAGAGGAAACAATAAAGGTATTTTTTTATTATCCATATCTGCGGTCAATATTTATTAATTATTTTTGGCATAGGAGCGAATTTCACCATTTTTTTGTATACATGATACAAGGAATTACCACTTCCAACTCGTTTCTACACTACCCTAAAGGTCCAACAGTTGATCAGTGCGTTTTCTTAATGTGGTATGACTAGAAGGCCTAATTCATAGTCGATATCGGGGTTTATGTTTATGAGTCGCTTGCGACGTCCGTTGTCATCATCCTGAGGCATCAATTACATACAAGTCAGGATCGGCAAAATCGAGGTCTTCTTCGTTGTCTGGCTGGTCTTAGTAGTCCGGAATCTGGTAGGGAATATTTTCGCAGGATGTCCCAATGTAAACACAAAACCGACCATTTCAATTCTGCTTTACGACAACCACAAGCATCTCCACAACTTTTCTGGCATCCGCACGATGCCAGAAAGATGCTCCTAAGTAGATCCTCTGGAGCTGGTTCCTTGGTGCTTGGTGCCATAATTCATGCAGTCCTATGCTTGTTCTCCGTCATCCATGATCTTCTAGAGGTTTCTGTAGGCCTGCCAGCTGTACTTGTCTGTAGGTACGCAATGAATGATGATGGCACGTATCTGATGGTGGCAGCGCCCCGCAAGATTAAATTTCTTGCACCACAGAGAAGTTATGTTTTTTGTTCCCTGCAGGATACTGGATCAACATAAACCATTCTCCAGCGGTAGCGACTTACATTAACTCTGCACTCGGGTCTCTCGGGTCAACTGCGTCTTTTAAGCTTTGATTTTTCTATAAAGTATCGAATACTCGATCATTCCCTTATTGAACATCGGCGATATGGTGTCCCATCTACTGGCAAGGCATGCACAAATAAAATGTTTTTCCAAACAGCACCACTATATTGGAAACTGAGGCGGATAGAACACTTCTCTCTTGTTCCTCTCCCCAATTGTCCTAGTTAAAAAAATCGTGCCGACCAACTTTTTCATTGAGGTAAATCGGTAAATAATATGTGATATAAGCGGGTGTCAGTTTTACACGATTTACCCTCTTCAAAAGTTAGATATTCCACTGCCGACCTCGGAGTATTATTACTCATATATAGCCTTGGTTCCGTAATAAATAAAACTATTACATTACATTGAATAAAACTCTAATATACAAAAAATATTTATTCCGTAATTAAATTTATAATATCATTCAACAGAGTATCTCTACTAATCGCATTGACCTGAAAAGCAACATGTTATCCCTACACATAAAAGTAACTGTTTTTCACTCACCATTATTAAATTGGAACCATCACGTTCTTTAAGTTGCTTAACCAAAAGTCCGCCTCCTTTTAAGGGCACTGTGGCGATCATCCTAATGTCCTCATTATCTACTATTTCTTTAACCTTTTCCTGAAACTTTTCGCTGAACATCTCCATTTTTCCTATTTCGTCAATAACGAGGAATTTCCTAGGCTAAACATTGAAATATTTCAAATCCATGGTATTTCTAGTAATTTATAAAGTAGAATATTAAAGAATTTAAAGTGACGCGCCAAATATAGTCCCAATGTTTATCAATTTATTATGACAATCGGTTGACCGATTTAAATGGTTATACCTATCAATATTTTTTTATGTCTTACACTACCAAACAGATATAAATCTACTTACAGGGTATGACTTACTTTGTTGAAAAATAAAGTTTTTTGACTTTATAATTTGTCATTTCATTTCGTCGTTGGGACGGTAATAGCTGCTATGTGATTTTTTTTCACTTTTTGGTTTAACACGGTTCTGTAATCGCTGCAATGTGTTCTATAAACTGAAATAAATGCTATGTTGAAAGAATAAACAGAAATTTATAAAAAGTGAAACAAAACCAGATTCGGAAAAAAAGGGCAGTAAAAAGCAGATGCCATCATCACATCTAATCAAGTAACGAGTAGAACATTTATGTGTTCTTCTGTGACAGAACAAAACCGTGAAAGGTTGTTTAAATTCTTCTGGGATTTGCCTAATTGGGATGCTAGAAAGGCTTATATCAAAGGACTGGTTACTTCAAGAAAACCCCAACAAAGAAGAAAAACTACTGGTGAAGTATTAGCAAAAATGAAAGAAAGTCATGATTGTCATTCCTTTAGAAAATGGAGAACGGGTATGTAAAACAATGCTCCTAAATACACTGGATCTTTGCAGGGATACCTTCTTACGTTGGTGTAAAAATGCATTGACGGATAACACTAACTTAAGTGAAAAAGAAAATGACGACGTAACAGATCGATTGCGTACAGATAAATTTAGGAATAATATGAAAAATAAAGATGGTGCACGAGAATGGCTGGAGCAGTTACTCAAAGTTACCAGTCACTACTGTCGCAGTTCCTCGAAAAAAGTCTATGTGGAATCTGTGTTTAGATCAACATTGCACATGTACCTACCATGTTTATGAAAGATATTGCGAGAATCAGAATTTGAGTTACATTATTTAGAAAAATTTTAGGAGAAGGAAACATTGCAATACATAAGCCTAGAAAAGACCAGTGTGATACCTGTTGCGGATGGAAATCTGGTAATGTTTCAGAACAGTTATATTCTGAACACGTTGAAAAAAAAGGAAGCTGCTAAAGAGAAAATTGAAGCAAAGGAATCGGCAGGTGAGGAAAAACTGGTGGTTACTGTTTATTCTCTTAATGGCGAAAATGTGGATTTGTACGTTTGGCATGAGAGTAACGGCGGTGTGACTTCAAATGAGTTTACAAGTTGTATTGTAGATTATATCAGAGCAACTACTCAAGACAGAAATTATGCACATGTAGTACTAATTTTTGATGGCTGTGGTTATCAGAATCGTAACAAAGTATTGTCTAGTGCCTTGTTAAATCTCGCTCAGCAGTTGCAAATTATAATAGAACAGTTGATATTGGAACGTGGTCATACTATGATGGAGGCGGATTCAGTCCATTCCTCATTAGAGGCACATTTTAAGCGACCAATGTTTGCCCCCAGTGACTACATTGTCAGAATGAGGCAAGCTAGACTTCAGCACCCTTATAACGTCCACAATATTGACTTTACACTATGGCAAGTATTAGGCCAAATCGAATAAATAATACCCCTTCGGGGTATACTATATTTGCCCTCTGGAAAAATGCAGTATAAGATCCGTCATACAGATGAATGGACTGATTTTACTGAAGGGCGTACTAGCCATAAAGGTAGAAAAGACAACCTACATAGCATTCCAAAGCCTCTATATACACGACCGATAAAAATTAAAAAACAAAAATACAGCACCTGCAAGAATTAAAAACCGTAATGGAAAGAAATTATCACCCTTTTTATGATGGACTGCCACACTAGGCCCCATATTTAACTAACTTTGGTATATCTTTTATTGTAGGTATTTCTATTTCTATTTTCTCTCTAACTCTATGCTGAATTTATAAGAAAAAACCTTGTGTTGATCCTGGTGTTAGAAAATAAACAGTTTTAAGTACATAAAAAATTAGGGTAATAATAATAATTAATAAAGTACACAATTAGTAACCAAAGCATTTTTTATATACGTAATATCTGTTAACTGAAAATAAAAAACAGCATTATCTGCCATGTGCACTACCAATCGAAAAAATTAAATAATTATAAATATTGAACATTGTTGAATTCTCAAGTAACAACTAACTTATGTATTCAAATATATCATAATTTAATAACTAATTAGTTTTGAGTTGATCGCAATTTTCTAATTATAATGAAGTTTTAGGCTTATTGTGAAAATTTTATAATTTTTACATAGCAGCTATTACCGTGCCAACGACGATTTGTCATTTGTATATACACTAAAAATGCATAGTTTTTGAGTTACAAACAACTCTGGTCGTTACCATTTTTCGTGTGAAATTGAAAATAAGTGACGAATAAATTCAAGATGGAGGATGAAGTAAGGGGGCGATATTCTAAAAAACCAAAATGTAGATTGCCAGTGAACATCACCAATGATTCGCGAAGGAAAATCGCAACTTACAATTTTTTCAAATCCTCAAATCCTAATTTTATTGGGCTATTACTGTTGGATCCGGTTCACTACAAGCCTCTTTCTGGCACAATAAAAAAATACAAATTAAATTTAAAAAATAAAGAAAATAAATTACAAAAATGTTTAAGCAAATACATGTATTAACAATTAATTAGTTAATTACAAATCAGGCACCCAAGCCGGCGGTGTAGTTCAGTATGTAGTATATATATTCATTATGTAGCTTAGCCCACCAGGGCTGGAGGACGCCGCTCTAGGTGGCTGCTTTGCAGGACGCTATCATTAAGCATTTCTGATGTCTGATGGGTAGTAGCAAGGGTCGCAAAGGCCGGGTATTATGTTATTTATTTACATTTCGCTGTATCGAATGCATTTCGTAGATCTAAACACAGGACATGATAAGATAAGAGAGACATATTATTGTTATTATTATTGTTACTGTTTATCACGTGTACGCATTTTCATAATGATATACTTAAATGACTTTAAAACTGGTTTTATTCTCATTATTTTATTCCGAGATCGCTTAAAACCTTTCGAGTGAGAATATTGCCTACCCTGTACTGGTAATTGTAATTATTTACACATTGCCTCTGCGAATTGCAAATTACTTTACATTTTTAATTACCGGCTGACGTGATTAACACCCACAGTTGGTGAATGTAGATCGTCTACAACTGTTGCCCGGAACATCGATCGTTCTCGCCAGAGTTAATAGTTTAACTTTAGAGCAGATTGTGTTATAGGATTTCGATTTGAATACCGAGGCAATCATTTATATTTTATTATTTAATAGAACTTTGAAATAATAAAATTATTCGCATGAAGAAAGAGATCTTGCAGGGCTGGTATGACTTATCAGAATATCAAAATATGACCTTACTAAAAAATTCTCTTATCGACTCTTTTATGAATTTGGTGAAAATCGACACCTTAGATCAGTTTTTCGAAAGCCACAGCTACATAATTCAATATTTTACGATGGTGATTTTTTTTACGCAACCCTGAATAGTCCTTCTCTTAATCACAGTTCAAAATATATGACGGCATGAGGTATGGTTCCTCAAGGTTCTAGTATTGGTCCGTTTATGAGCTATTTCACAGACTTAAGAAACAAGTGTCTGGCGATCTGAAGCTTGCTGGAGAAATTATCGATATAGTTGTATAATCAACTGAGGCACGTTTTAAATTCTAAATATCGAATGGAAGTTTATATCAATAGGTACCTAAATACAAAGGATCTAGAAATTGAGATAACATAACCGTGAATTTATAATATAGTTATCGAAATGAAAATCTGCCCTAGTATCTATGAAGTCTAGTAAGATCTAGAAGGAATACGAAAGTTACGTCCTGGTCCATTTTAGCAGTATTTTCTACAGCAAAACTTTTCATATTACGATACTGAGTATATAGTTTACTAATTCCTATGTACCTACTATTAGATAACTGTCGCATGATATAGCTAAATTAGCAGATACATAGTATAATAAATACTCACCTTCTCTAGGACAGGTAATGCTAGTTTTTCAAAATCTCTCAGATGCACAGAATATTGACCTACAGTTGGCATATTTGCAGTAGGATGCTTGGAACTAAAATGCAGACAAACATGATTCAGTGAGGACTGAAAAACATGGCTGAGGTAATTTTAATAATCTAATTCTTCTGTTAAATGACCAATCAATATTTTTCTTGTGAGAATTTATTTGTTAACCATTCCTCTTTAACCAGCAAACAATGCATTTGTTCTAATGCTACTCGTTTTTTATGTACAAGACTAAATGTACAAAATGTACAAAACGTCAAAAAATCAAAATGTCAAAAAGTACAGATAATATTTTTCTAAGAAAGATCGCTTGCACAAATACTCTAATATTTATAACGTGGGTGTAAAATAAAATAAACATATTTTTAAAATTGTTTCGTATAAACTACTGGATAGTCCAGTAATTATAAAAATTTCCATCGAAATAAACGTTATCTGAGATATTTCTTCAGTAACTATTAGTTGAGGGAACCAAAGGAGGAACTACTCCTTTGGTGATAAAAGCCTTATTTCGTTAACAACTCCTTAACCGTTGAGGATATCAAATAATTGCCTATTATAAAAAAGAAAACTTGACTAATTTCATAAAAAAAAGTTTTTTCTTGTTTATACCATAGTTTTCGAGAAAATCTTCGCTTATTTTAAATTCTTTGCGCGCGGCCTATAGAAAAAATTTAATTGCTCGAAAACTAAGCGAGCTAGAAAGAAAAACCAAAATATGCGTTTTCAAGGCGCTATAAAATAATCTCGTTTGTTGACATTTTTGGTGGCTATTGATATTTATCAGTATACGAAAATAACAATATAATGTACGCATATGGTGTAGGAGGCATCTACGTAAGAAGGAACGTTCAAGGTCACAGCTCTAGGTGCTGTATGTGAACGCTAAGATATGAAAGTTACATTGGCATGGTATAGAACATGTCTAGGCATCGTGAAGTGTCCTCAATAGCCCACGGATTGCTGCTTTGCGTACAAAACGCGTTCGCATTAACGTTTATATCGCCTGGGCACTATTTGGCAGCTCTGCTGCATGCTAATTGATGTAAAACTTAGTCCTTTCTCTCTTGTATGTATTTTCTATCGTGTAAGAGGCATCTACGTAAGAGGGAGCGTTCAAGGTCACAGCTCTAGGCGCTCTGTGCGAACGCTAAGATATGATAGGCACATTGGCATGGTATAGGACATGTCTAGGCATCGCGAAGTGTCCTCAATAGCCCACGGATTGCTGCTTTGCGAACAAACCGCGTTCGCATTAAGGTGTTATACCGCCTGGGCACTAATTGCAGTAAAACTTAGTCCGTTTTCTCTTGTTCGTCTTTTCTATCATGTAGGATGCATCTACGTAAGAAGGAGCGTTCAAGGTCACAGCTCTAGGTGCTGTATGCGAACGCCAAGATATGATAGGCACATTGGCATGATGCAGGACGTGGCTAGGCATCGCGAAGTGTCCTCAAAACCCCACGGATTACTGCTTTGCGTACAAAACGCGTTCGCATTAACGTGTATATTGAAAACTGAAAATGTTTTATCTTAAAATAATGTCCTAATAAATACTCTTTTTTTGCTGCAAAAAGTGTATAATTTTAACTGATAAATGTGACTGAATATGCAGGAAAAAAATGTTTGTGATATTGTTTTAACATGTTAAAACCGGGTGATGCAAAACTTTTGAACCTATACGTATACCTAATACAAGTATTTTACAACATTCACTGAAATAGGTAGGTACGTACCCTTTTCTTGCTAATATACCTCTTTGTCCGCGGACGGTCACGACATCAAAGCCAATTCTCTGGTTATTGCTCTTTACTTCTTCAGTATAAAATCCATCAAAATCTATGTGAAGCTCATTAAGCTTGTCAATAATTTTTTTAATCAATGTTGTTTTACCAATTGCTAAAATGCGAATACCATCAGAGGAGTGTTGTCAAAGGATTTGGAAGTTCACCTGGCATTCCTGTTATTATAATATTCTTCATTTTCATGCAGGTTCCAACTTTTTTTAGGTTATGGTATTTTGCTGAGTGAAATAATTGATTTCAATTCAAATAGATGTATCACCCCGTTATTTTAAAAAATACTGGAAACGAATAAGAGTTTTTTTAAGTTAATGTTGTGTGAAGTTATTGAGTTTATTAAATTCTTTCAATCAATGATACAACTTAGTATACTTTGATTGACCGCATTTCTAGATAATATATGTGACTACAGACTACAGTGACTCGATGTGACATGAGATATAACATTAATTGAGACATCTGGCGCCATCTAACGACGGGAGTCTATAATATCTTAAACTTGCGTATAGTTTTCTTATGGACTGTTTAATTTTATATCAGAATAGGCAACTATATCATCACACGTGTTCTAATACGCAACCATGGAGTCACATAATTTATTATTATTGGTAAGTACTCTGTGGTAGAAAATTATATATTATTTAAAAGTGGACACATGAAAGTAAAAATGATCCATTTTCCACAAGCTTAGCAAAATACTTTATATTCACTAACCTGTAACTCAGAAACATGTTTAATCCACGAAGAAGTCTTTGGCATTATTTTAGACATTTTAAAATCAAATAAATATTGTTGTGAGTGAACTGTATGGATTACTTTAGCCATGAAGTTTAGCGTATAAGCCCCACGTTGGGTTGCAATTTCGAGATATATGAATTTTATGAGATTTTAAAATTCTCACGTTGGGATGATATTGTAATAATATTGTAAAATTATGAAATTTTATATATATAGCCCTACGATGGTTAAGCCAATTTCAAAAAGTATGAGTTTATGAAGCTCTACCTTGGTGAAATAAATTTGTTATGTTATATCTATGGTTTTAGGCTTTTGAAATACAAATATTTTACATTGAAATAATATGATGGAGAAATATTTAATCTGATTATAGGATACTTACTATATTTTCTTCCCTATTGAATCATTCTGTTTTATGGGCGCCAGTTCTATGAACATTAATTTTTATTTTAATTAAAGGATCACTTTAGTCATGAGCACTCTATAGTCTTAGAGGGGGTCCAATTAGGTCTATTATATAAATTTCTTTAAAAGATTATTTGTAAGATGAAGTTACTGACTCAATATGAAGCTCTACCTTGGTGAAATAAATTTGTTATGTTATATCTATGGTTTTAGGCTTTTGAAATACAAATATTTTACATTGAAATAATATGATGGAGAAATATTTAATCTGATTATAGGATACTTACTATATTTTCTTCCCTATTGAATCATTCTGTTTTATGGGCGCCAGTTCTATGAACATTAATTTTTATTTTAATTAAAGGATCACTTTAGTCATGAGCACTCTATAGTCTTAGAGGGGGTCCAATTAGGTCTATTATATAAATTTCTTTAAAAGATTATTTGTAAGATGAAGTTACTGACTCAAATAATGAATTTTATTGTATGCAAAATTTTATTAAATTCATTAAATTTTAGTGAAGCGCAAATTGTATTAGCTTAATTATTCCTGAAGTTTTCAAAATAAGAAAGAATAAGTTGATTGCATTTCACTGTTTATTATCAGATATGGTTAATAAAAATAAACAAAATCTTAGAACATTATTATTCCTATCCTGCGACAAAACCTACGTAACTTAAATCTATTACATGGGACCAAGTCTTAATACTAGCAAATTAGAATTGTTTATTATCTTGAAAAAATATGTTAATCCTTTTATCACCACGCACAAAACTTATCACTTTTTTGATTTCACTGGTACACGAACTAACAAATGCTGCTGAGCTCTGGTGGTGGTGTCATCGAGGGGGATGTCGCTGCACTACCTCTGGAATGCTGACTGCCTTTGCTGGATCTCGGATTGGGATTTATTTACCCTCCAATTTAATACTTACTGCTACTGTACTTTTTAATCTTCTATTACTTTAATTACTGTGAAAGATTGTTTCCTTTTTTTGTTTGATATTGATCGCAAAATTCTTCTAATGGGCTGGGACGCTACCAAGCCTTTCACTTCTTACTTGTGAAAACGACGGAAACACTTATTCATGCAGTTTTTTCTGCTCCTAGACCATTTACACTGGTATTATTGATTACTTAGCACAAATTAACAATAATTATTGCTTTAAATTTACAATTATTTTATAATAAATTTTCGTGAAATTTACACACTCAGGATAAAAGTTCACATCGACGCCATGTCACTTTTGATCATCGAGCCATCCCCTAACTACTCACCAAATTTCACATCAATCGGTCGAAGTTCAAAGAATTCGGTGCGGAAAATCTTCAATGATTGCACTACCTTCCGCGCTGCGTCTCAGAGCGCAACTTTGACGACACTAATTTTTTTTTTGAGTTTGATCGGTCAAAAAAGCAATTGGAAATATTTTTTGTTTATTTTTTTTTTATATTTTGTAGGTATAATGTATATTTTGTATTTTTTTGTACATATATTTTTTATTTTGCATATGCCATTTTTTCAAAAATGAACATAAATTGAGTTATTTTGAAAACAATCGTTTTAGGCGCCATTTTTTCAAATTAGAGGTACTTCCGGTGAATTTTTTTGGTGGGAAGTAAAAAAATTCAGAATTAGCGAGGCTGTTGATTCTTTGAACGCCGTAACTAGACTCTTAATAATGTTTGTAGTTTCTACAGATGTACCGTAATAGAAACAAATGCAACTTCCTGGATACCTACTTCTTTTCTTGTTGTATTATTTTGATCTGGCCAATCAGATTGATTCATAATATCTAATTTATTTAGTTTCATTTAAAACTATTACACTTTGATTATCATATAATATAATTTTGAATTCTAAATACTATCATAATATAGTTAAATTCAATTTCTATCTTGTAACTTCACTTTCTGTGTAACGCGTTCCCTCGACATTTTATGTGTGCTTCGTAGCTAAAACTCTCGAAACCCTTATTTACACTAATGCTTCTGCATTAATCTTTTAATCTAGGCACAGTTTATTAGTGAAATTTTATAATTATATATATATATATATATATATATATATATATATATATATATATATATATATATATATATATATATATATATATATATATAGATATATATATATATATATATATATATATATATATATATATATATATATATATATATATATATATATATATATATATATATATATATATATATATAGATATATATATATATATATATATATATATATATATATATATATATATATAGATATATATATATATATATATATATATATATATATATATATATATATATATATATATATATATATATATATATATATATATATATATATATATATATATATATATATATATATATATATATATAGATATATATATATATATATATATATATATATATATATATATATATATATATATATATATATATATATATATATATATATATATATATATATATATATATATATATATATATATATATATAGATTTTCCACATCATATACAGTTTAAAGTCTAAATTAAATAAGAAAGTAGCTAACAGGTAGGTACTTATCTTCAGGTAGGTACTTAGTATAGCCTTCCTGTACCTATACTTTGCCAAGATAAGTACCTAGGTATTAGCTACTTTCTTAATTTAAATTAGACTTTAGCCCATAAATATTTCAACAGCATTCACTCATATTTTGTATTAATAGAAAGCCCGTCAGAGACACACCTGTACTAGAGACTCTGACAATATTTGTATCTCAAGCGTCACAGTTGCTATTAAAAATAGGTACGTATCTACCATTTAAAATGGAAACTACTTATTTTAGAATTCTTCATGATGCGTCATGTGCCTAACGGCATGTGCTTGGCAACCGGTCTAAAATTTTCCATGTGGTCCGATTTACTTTTTCACTTTTTCTTGCTTTAGTACTACAAAGAGAAAGACGGCTATGATCTAGATATTATATATAATTATTGTATTTCGGCCCTCAAGTCTTGCAAATAATATCCACATTCGTGATAAAAAAGATCAACTTTAGTGCCTTGGTTCACAAATATCTATTTTCCACAACAAATTAATTTAGTTTTCTCCCATCAGCAATTGGTCATGTCATCGCAAGAGTAACTACTGACAAAGCCAGAAAATAAGGAAAGTACGTAATCTCCTTCACCACTGGAATTTTACCGGTACCTACCTAATAAAAAAAGGGGAAAATATCAAATACGAATTACAGGAATACTTACAATTTTAATACTTCCGTTGCTGTCTAAGATGATAGAACTAACTATAAAGGAACAAATTGTGAAATATATAGATTCCAAAAGTATACTAACAAATGCACATTATGGATTTACGATGGATCACATTTCACTCATCTTATAACTTCTTATAACACACGCAAGTGGATATAGAATATGAAAATGGTACTATTTCATCAGTAGATATCATTAAGTGGTAATAATATACTATGTTCTTTAGATAACCCCTTCAAGTACATCCCTGAATTAAAATATTTTCATTTATTCTACAACCTCACTGTAAGTATCCCTCAATATAGCGAACATCCAAATATCAACATGAACATTCTAAATTCAATCAGCACACTGTTGAACAACCTCTTGCTAATATTTACAGATGATGCCAAATCTAATTTGGAGACCCGTTGGGCATATTATATTCCCTCCACTAAACAATCAAATAAAATCGAACTTTCAGAAAATTTATCCGTCACTGCTGAAGCGAGAGCCATTTACGAGGCTCTCAATTTTTTTCACTTAAATAATGAAAACACCGCTGTAACTTTGTCAGATTCTTTACCATTCTTATCACCCTAACAAACTACACCACAGTTGACACCAAGACCAACCCAATTTACTCGTATTCATCCCGATCTCCCCTCTAATTTCTGGCACAAAAATCTCAATTAGGTAAGAAAACTTGTGACCACTGTCACATGTAATAAATTTAAAATTTCTATAATTTTCGATCGGTTGAAGATAAAACCTAAAATAACATATATTCTTGAAGGATCTGCAAAACATTCCTTCTCATGAATTTTGCATCAGATGAAAAGCCGACGTGTTAACTGGTCAAATATAAGGCAAAAAAATTGTTTTTTTCATAATTAGCTGATTTTGAGCGCGGATATATCGGAAAATATGCGGTAACGAAAAAAATTATGGAATCAGTCTCATTGCACATTTTGTCAGATTTAGTTATGTATAGAATTTCCTTACCGCTAGGATGCCAAGTTTCCGAGATATAAGCGAAAAACGGAAAAAGTACCATCTACGTGCTCCTGCACCGAAGGCCTGACGATTTATGTAGTCAAATAAGGTAAAAAAAGTCTTTTCATAATTTCTTTTCATAATTGGTACATTTTGATCGCGGATAACTCGAGAACTATGCGAAACAATTGAAACTATCTCGGAAACTTTATATAATAATAAAGCGAATGAACCTTGTGGCTTGTTTCGACGGCTTTAATTTTTTATAGTTGTCTTATCGGATGCATAGTTTCCGAGTTATCCCTAAGCGAAAAACCGAAAGAAGGTACAACCTTCTACATACGCCCCTGCCTCTTGACTAGCCTAAACAAAGAAACAAAGTCAAAAATTGTGTTCTATTTCCCTCTATAGCCCCCTTTTGAGCGTTCATTAACTAGGTTATTTTATTATTTGATATGTTTTGCGAAGCCAGAGCCAAAAGTAATGAAGCTAACTAAAGTGGTAAGTAAATACAAATATATTTATCATAACAAATGATGTTGAAATTGCGGAGTATGCGAGAAATATTTTGTTGTGGTATGTATCACCCTTGTTTTCCACTACCACTGAGTATTTCACCTGTTTTTATTACACTTCATGCGGTTTTGTTTCTATTTTTATATTATCTTAATTTATAGGTCACACACAAGGCTTTATTTACTCCGCTGTGTACACGCACAACCTTGTAAATCATCAAAAATTCACTACACTTTTTTATTTAAACATACTATATAGATATAAAAAAGTTTCACATATATACACAAAAATAAATATTCGATGACATAATAATAATAATTGATAAAGTATTAATGAATAATTGTTTAGGTATCTAGCATTCGTTAATTGTTCTATATAATACTATTTATCGTTAGCTGTATCTAATATACTTTTAAAATCCGTGCTTATAGTATCGAAGGTGTTGCTTTTCTCTAATACTATGTTTCGAAGGGGTTGCGTGTGGCCTGACGTACTGGGAGCACTGAATATTTCCTCTGCGCTATCGTCGTCTTCCTCGTCCTCGTCTTCTGATTGAGCTAAACATTGAGAAAGTTTATTAATTATTGTTAGTTAATATAATAAATTACTCTACATATTGTTTATTTAAAATTAAAATTACATTAAAAGTCCTTGGAATACAGCGAAAAAAAAACTTTTCATTTACTTTGCTGTTCTCAACAGCGAATTTTCAATAATATTCTGGATAATAATAACACTTTGTACAATAACTGCATCCAGTAACAGGTGCGGGTTTACTTCGGACCATTCTTTACCATCCCATATGCTTTATGTGATTTAAATCGGGACTTTCAAGTAGTCGACAAACTACTACACATGCATGAAAAACAATTGAACCCCACAAAGGGAAAAAATGGTATTAGATGGTCAACTATGATATTTTTCAGATAGTAATCCACATTCAAACCTAACATAAACTATCGGGCATAAAAAGTGGCGCACCTAGATTTCGTCCCAAATTTGATGTTCAATAACTTTTTTACCAGCCTATCGATTTTAATAATTTTTTTTTTTTGAAAGGGGGATTCTGACGGATGACTATTTTGTAATTGGCTTTCCATAAAAAATTTATTTTTTAACATGTACAGCCTTTAAAACCGATTATGATTTTGACACGAAATTTGTTTGTCGCTGTGGAGTGAAATTTTATTTGTATTGAATTTTTAGGTTGGTCACGGTGTTTAGCATTTTTTTTTCAATATTCTCTTTTTTGAATCACCTCTCTAGCACCTTCAGCAACGAAGATGCGACATTTTAGATGAAACGGTGTTTTACGATTACGGTGTTTTACGATTAAGTTTGATATTTAACAAGGAGGCTATGGTAACGGTTAACACTGAAACGTCAAAAGATTCAGTTGAAATTCTTGTGAAAAAAAAATTCAATTAACGTTCTAAGAAAATGCCAGTGCAAATTAGTCCAATTCAAGTAGCTAGAGTTATGGCTTTGGTAGAAGATGGAAGGAGTCAAAGATATGCAGCTCGTATTGTTGGTCTACCAGAAATAACTGTCCGAAGAGCGATCCAGCGCTACCGAGAAACGGGCCAATACAGCAGACGTCCAGGTTCGGGTAGTTCCAGGATTATGCAAAATATTGACGATCGATTTATTGGTCTGCAAATATCGAGGAATCCCTATCAAACAGCTGTGATCACAAACCGAAATTTAAGAAACGCACGAGGAACAGCTGTGTCAGATCGAACAATTTGTCGGAGATTCAGGAGTCTCGGTTTTATCGCAAGAAGACCTGCGATTGGAATGCGATTACTTCGACGACATCGAGTAGCTCGTTTGGATTTTGCTCGAATTCATCTTGTTCGGAATGAGTTGCAATGGTCTCAAGTTTTATTCACTGACGAATCAAGATTCATGTTGAGATCAGTAGACGGGCGTCGGAGGGTTTGGAGAAGGCGTGGGGAAAGATACGAGGATGGTATGTTCAGTGAAAGGGAGAGTTTTGGCGGTGGTTCACTAATGGTATGGGGTGGAGTTACCAGCGATGCCCGTACAGAATTATTTGTGTTTCCACCACGGCAATCTCTAAATGCAGTTAGATACATAGAGATCTTGAATGAACATGTTGTCCCATTTGCACCTTAAATTGGCGAAGAATTCCTCTTAATGCAAGATAATGCACGACCGCATACAGCAGTGATGATAAAACAATTTTTAAACGATGTCGGAATTAATCGTATGCCGTGGCCGGCTAAAAGTCCTGATATGAATCCCATTGAGCATTTATGGGATGAATTGAGACAAAATGTTAATAGACGCAACCCAGAGAATCTGAATGAATTGAGGATTGCTCTTACAGAAGAATGGGACAGTATCCCTCAAATCACTAACACAAATTGGATTGAAAGCATGCCTAGGCGTATGGAAGCTGTTATAGCAGCCAGAGGAGGAAATACTCGTTATTAGTTAGTCTGTTGTTCAGTTACTTTTTAAGTTTATTGGTTTAGTCATTAATAATTTTATTACAGTCGTTTTACTAAAATGTCGAATAATTCTTTGTTTGTTATTTCTTTTTGATGCTGTTTGTAACTAACAATTATTTCAGCGTCCGTAATCGAAAACGTTAAACATTTCTTAAACGATGAACTTTTTAGACATTTTCAGCTCCACGGCCTCCTTGTTGAATATCAAAATTAATAACACCGTTTCATCTCAAATGTCGCATCTTCGTTGCTGAAGAATTCGTAAGAATTCAATACAAATAAAATTTCACTCCACAGCGACAATCAAATTTCGTGTTAAAATCGCCCTTTCAATCGAAAAAAATTATCAAAATCGATAGGCTGGTTTAAAAATTATTGAACATCAAATTTGGGACAAAATCTAGGTGCGCCACTTTTTATGTCCGTCAGTGTATATATGGTTTAATCCGTGCTGCTTGTTGATGCAGATTCATCCCCAAAACATTACAGACCCGCCACCAAACGCGACCTTTGGAAAAATACTACAACTTCCAAGTCTCTTCCATGTGTATCCAGCTCCTTTATTACGTGGACCTACAGGGGCTATAGGCCCCCATGGTTCACCCAAATTGCATCTCGACTTGGTTTAATATTATCTTGAAGGCGTGACACTAGCACACCTCAACCAATAGGATGATAAAAAAATACTAGAAGCAATATAGACGATCAAGATATGTTCAGATCGGTTACGAAGTTAGTTAACTTATGAACTAAAAATTTACAGGCAAAATTGGCAGGGGCAACAAACACTTTCTAAAACTGCTCTTGGCGCGGTATTTGAAATGTATGAAATATTTATTGTTTTATCTGTAACAGCAGCTGCTGCGGAAATAAGATTTTCGATTCTGAGAGGGGTCATGACTTAGCTACGAAGTACAAAAGTACAATAGGCGAGACGAGGTTAAATGGCTTAGCACTCGCTAATATAAATTCGTCGCGGGAGGTTGATGAAATAGTGATGAAAGGCCCTTGAAATAGTTTTTGCAAAATGGCAAACTGGTGAGTATTAGTCTCGTTCCCGCTCTTCTGTTACTTAAATGCCTTATTTAAACGATACCTGAGTGTTCCAGACGGTATTACAATATTGCAAGCAGCTGAGATCACGCGTCGCTATTCTCGTAACACTCATCGGTACTTGTAACTGATAGAACCAATAACGAAAAAATCGTGTTCTCCACAATGCAACTTTAATAAGCAGTTTTGGAAGCGAAGAGATTTTAGTCAGGGAAAGTAATTAACAAATACACATTTTTGTTGACATTGCTTGATAAAGGTGGGGAAATCCAAAGTCTGTTTACAAGACTTTTTTTTAATAAAAAACGAACTTATTCTAAGTAAAGTTAATAAAACATATTGAGCTAAAAAACATATGTCTCTCCTCCAACATATTACCAATAAAATTGGTTATACGTATTTTGTACCATCAATAAAGTTTTTGCTGATTAGGAATATATTTATAGTTTATCTCCTACATTATTTTATTCGGTGATCATCAACATGCGACTAGAATAATGTCGATAAATCTATTTTGGAACTCCTTCTTACAGACATAGCCCACAGATGCTGCAAAAATATTGGCAATTTTCCCACTGTCAAGTATTTCTGAATGACCGCGTGAACTAGTCGCATGCTACATACATACATAATCATCTTATATTTTATCACTATTTTTATGCTCTTATCAATCATAATTTAAAGTATATATCTATGAATATCTATCTGTCTATGAATGAAATATCTATATGTCTGTGTTTTCTTAGGAAAGTCACTGGCACTGTGCAAAAAAATGATCACTCAACTATCAACTGATCACAATCTTGTAATATCTTTTAGAAGAATCACAAGATATTTAACTGAAGCTGATCTAAGCACCAGAGAGCACAAAGTTTGATGACTGCGTCTTCTTAGAAATTATGAACTGTCAATGATTCGAAGAATATTTTATTCCTAGATTGAACTAGGGTTAGTCTCAATTCTCCTGATGGCCGTGATTGTGTTTCGCGAAGGGCAGACGGACTTCTCAGAGAGATTTGTAAGTTGTAATATCGTTCCAAAAGTCCAGCTTGGTGGAGAATCTGTAATGTTTTGTTTAGGAATCTGCTTCAATGGACGCACACCGTTAGTC
>CAXKVY010012244.1:0-26307 GCA_964058915.1 Tetropium fuscum
ACTTAATATTTCGCGTCATCTAAGAAGAGACTGCAAAATAAAAGGGCGTTCATATGTCAAGGAAAGGTCAGTGAGTGTCTGCCGTCTATCCAGCGCCATGAAAAGGACCTGCAGTCGTCTCAAGAGCTACCGCAAGTACCAAGTTCAGCCAGTTCAGCCCATAAAGACTACCAAAGGGGTACGTTTATGTACCGCCGACAGTAATTACTATTCAACAATCCAAGGTTAATCGAAATTCACACATACAGAAGGGTCACCCAAGGTTTTCTCAACTTATTATTTCTTGGCTATAGCTATACAGGATGTTTGCTTAAAGAGGCGAGGGCAACGACATTTGTTTGTGGTGCGGAAAGGTCAAGGGTATATGTGAACACAATATGGTTTAAATAAACAAAAAACTTGGGTTTCGGAAATCGGACGAGATCTATGATAGCACTGAGATAACAATAGTTTAGAAGTTAAAATTGTTATCGTTACGTAGAGAGATAGGACTGAGTGACTTTTATGAGTGAATAATTTTCCTTATTCGATAACCAATTTCCAAGTAGCTGAAAATGAATTTGCTGAAAACTCTTTAAATGATTTTGTAAAGCATTTGTTGCTTTTATAATAAAATATGCCTTTTTCATTGTAATGCCGTTTGCATATTGAATGCTTAAAGGGAAACAATGAAACATTTATTTTATAATTGGACCTAAAATCAACCTAATACCATTGTTTAAGGCAGGGGTGAAGCAGCTCCCGATTATTTATTCATAATTACATATCACTAATGAATGGGGTGATTAATGTGGAATTTTTGTGATTTGCCCCGAAAACCCTTTGTTGCGTGCGTAACCCGTATTTGTGTACGTGATGCTTTGCGCCGATGGCCACGCGAGGGATTATTTATTTGTGCGTGTTACACAAGTAAAATTGTAAATTATAAAAACGATATTAGTGGGTCTTCATAAAATTAAACAGAGAGCAACTTTTCGTTTACGATTTTGTTTGCGTATGTCTAATGGCTTCATTTAATTAAGAGAATAAAACATAAAATGTGTAATAATATGATACGCAATTATAACTTGAAGGTTTTGTTTTAGTTCTTTACCAAATTTAGCCAATAATTTTCTGATCATTAAATAACGACAAGCCATGTAAAATTATTTTCCAGAAGTCTGCTGTTTCAATATAAGTGGGCTATGGATAACAAGCCAGTGTAGTACAAACGGAAGTGACAGGTATGGATGTGACATAAATTTTAGTTTTGAAACTTTTATCTTCTATTATATGAAATAGATCCCTTTAATGCCTTAATGTCCCTTTAAAATTTGTTCAATATGTAACTAGTTCAGTCAAAATCATGGGTAACTAGGGAAATTAAACAAACTAGTGAATATTTAAAAAATGTAGGAGAACGTAAGGCAAAATGGCATAGAAGGCAAAACGACACACTAGTAGTTTCCAACGCACTATTCAGAGAATATGTTACTTTGTGCGTGGCAACACTGCGATTGCAGTGTTATCCGGGCCGTCGAGCGCTCGAAACTTTTCGTGTTATTTTTAGTAGTAGTTGTGCTATCAACGTATTCGTTTGTTCTCTAGAATACCCGTTATTGTTTGCCTTTAAGTTGCTGATACGCTAGGCCGCCGGCATAAACATTCTAACCTAAAAACTGACAATATCTCTTATAGAGTGCAAAACGACATAAGGGGTGTGTCGTTTTGCCTGACGTAAATACGAAGTGTATCATTTTGCCTTGCGTCAATTTTATAGTTTTTTAATTTTTATTTTAGATGGTGTCCCATTACAAAAAAAAATCTAATCGACAATCCTGGTCGACTGAAGATATGCAGGCAACATTGCGGAGACGGGTTCAGGGAAAAAATATTCATGTCTGTTTTGCTAGCACATAAAATTTTAATTTTTATTATTTTCTTAAAAATATTAAAGTACCATATTATATTATAATTATATTAAAATTTGTCTTGGTTCATTTATGATTATATCGATGTAAAAATTATCTGTTTTGAGCGCCTAATTTCAACAATTTAATTGATTAAATACTTCATTAGATACGTCAGTGGTCTGTGTAATGGCGAGTCCAACTGGGCGATTTATGACGTAGTTTTAGTCTAACCAGCATTGCAAATCGCGGAATATCGCAGGGTAATCATGCACTTTCGGAACAGACACTTAACTTAAAGACGACGGGCGGGACGTAAGTAGGTCAAGTGCAGCAAAAATTGTAATATTTTCTTTTTTCTTGTTGTGATTGATGAGCTGCTATATTTAAATACATAAACTGGAAGAAATTAAGCAGTGTGATGATATAGTAGACCTTCTGGTAGATAAACCATTTAGTACATTGCATCATGACACAAAATTTTACACCCGGAAAACGTTATCGAAACCACATCCATCTTTAAGAATGAATAACATTAAAATCCGTCGAAAAACGACAAAATCGAGGGTTTAATAATGCATAGTAGGATAAGTGCGATTAGCTGACAGGATCTCACAAGCGAGAAAAAATGTTTTGCTGGCTGTATTTACTTTTTTCAACACAAACTGAATGCACGGTGCCGTCGAAGACAGGTAATAGCGTTTTAAAAAATTTTCCACAATGTATTGAACGGCATGCAAAATCCAAAGAACATATTTCTGCATCATGTAAGATTAAGTTATTTGGTGAACAAAATATTGCAACTGTTATAGATAGCACGCACAAAAATGCCATACTCGCATATAATAATCAGGTGAGGGAAAACCGTAATAACTTAAAACGACTAATAGACGTGACAATATTTTTGGCATCGCAAAATTTAGCTTTTCTTTGTTATGACGAATCAACAGAATATTCTAATTGAGGAAATTATAAAGAATTGATACTGATTATATGATTAGCAAGTACCATCCAAATTTGAAGTAATTTGTAAGCGGTCTCGTGGGGCAATATTTTTTCGGGGACGTCAAAAATTATAAAAAATTACTTTGTCTTTATTTCCTAAGCTTCATTTTAGACCATCTTGAAATATTCAAAAATTTTCCTTGCGGCGCATTTTAATGATTATCCTGTACGATTAGCCTCCTCGAATCAACAGACCACGAGCCGCCACTGTTACTCAGTATTGAACTGGAACAAAGATTGGTAGCACATATATTATACCTTGAATCCCGACTTTTTGGCCTCACTATCCGTGACTTGGCTGGGAATTGGCATACAAAAAGTTCAATGCAAATTTGTATGATGGAGCTCCAGCCGGTACCCTTCCATTGTATAATGAATCAGCCCACCATCATCATCACGTCGCCAAAAGAAAAATAATTATCAAAGTATCCTCACCGCAAGTCTATTTTTACAAGAATTAAAAGAACATGTGATTGAGAAAATAGAAAAAGAGCGAAGAAAGACCAAGAGAAATATAGTTAAAAAACGTATTAGTATAGACTCTTTAGAAGACGAACCACTATTAGATAATAATGGTGATGATGCTGAATCAGATGTTGGTTGCCTTTATTCAATGAACTGTTTAGCCGATTTAGATCCAGAGAGCAATGGATCCAATGTCAACAAAGACGCGAATGGGCTCATTCTGAGGGCGCTGGGGTATCTAAAAAGGCTAAGCGGTTCATTTGCGAAGCTTGGTGCGATTAGATTTTAAATAAAAAAAATACGTGAGAGGAAACAGACGAAAATTAAACCAGTGTGTAATTTTGCGTATCATTTATGACAAAATGACATAGTAGTCGTTTTTTTTGGTAAAGTTTATTTTATTTTTAAAATGTTGATTTTTTTTAAGTTTAACTGTCATTTGTTTTATGAATAAATAAGGTATTACAAAATTATAGAGTCTTATTTTAAAAGTTATCTAAAGCAATTATTTACTGATGACTTTCAGAAAGTATGCCATTTTGCCTTACGTTCGCCTATACTGATTATGTAAAGAATTAATCACTGAACTTCTATAAAAAAATCAAAATTGATCATATTAATCTTAAAAAAACAGGACTTTTATAAGAATTTAATAGATACCTTAAATAGTTTGTAATCTGCTTAATAGGGAACTAACTGCAATTTATAGATATTACCTATTCACCCGCACCTGACTACATTTATTGAGGATTTGCATTTTTAATGAGCTTTTACTACTCTCTTTCCTTTCCAAAGAGCAGAGCTTCTCTAAAATAAAACAGGAAAAACGAATGACTATAAATCCATATTGGAAAATCACCGAAAATCGATTTTGAAACCAGCGCTATCAGATTAAACGAAAAAAAAGTACAAAAATCAGGCTTTGACACCACCAAGAAAAATCTCATATTTCTCGGCAATTGGAAAATTATTTCCCGAAAATTATTTCTTAGAAAGAAAATTTAATAATTATGTAACATGTGGTATTAATTCGCAGGGTTTCCGCTTAGCTAATCCAGTCGCATATCTGCAGAAAAGCACTGGTAAGGACGTTGTATACTTAGTTGGTTCATCCCAATGCAGAAATGGGTCATTTGGCCCATTTAGGTCCATTATAAACAACGAGCTTCTCCATTGTAGCAGGGCTTGAATGGCGATCCACTCAAGTGTTTCGTATTCTCATAAATTCATGAAAAAAACTCCAGCTCTGTCTCCCTTTCCTTTCAAGGCAACTTTGTGAAATGTGCCGTTGCCCGGGGATTGTATAGTCATAAATCAAATTCGGAATATGAGTTGCGTGACTATCATTGTAAGTTAAGTATCTGAATTTTTTGGTAAAGATTTAGATATATAAATACAAGTTGGAAATCTCTATCAATATACGAGTATATTATCCCATGTCTTTTATAAAGTTCAAGCTGAAGAAATGTTAGTCCTTCTCTATCTAAAACAAGAAAAAACAATACTTGGAGAAGTGTGAAAATTACACTTTACCTTCATCATCAAATAAGTGTTATACCTGCTACTCTCAGAATTTTCTCAGCTCCTATCATGTTTTTAGATTGCAAGACATCTGTTTAAATTGCATAAATATGTTTTCATATTTAGATTTATAATAAAAGAAATATATTCTGCAAGTGTTTATTTTCGCATAAAAATATTGTTTCCCATGGTTATTGAACACGTTATTACTACCCCTTGGAGTAGGTACATTCAACAGCGATTTAAAGTGGGCAATAAAAAGTTTGCCTAAGCTAGCTCTGCTCTTAATAAAAATAAAAATAAAATTCAAATTCGGTGATTGCCGAAGTCACTAATTACCGTGGACGCCACTGACTATGGGTAAGTTTGTCAGATAGTCCCCAAATTACTGGGTATCCTATACACTCTGGTACTTTCTGTAATGTTTGGGGAACAGAAAAATAATACACACAGTATACTTACTACTAGGTTTACTTTACAATAATTGTAAATTTAAAAATGGTGATACATAACAAAAATAATTCAAAAATTTACGAAAAATGTGGTACTATACCTGGAAACGCAGCATAAACATAAACAGCTTACACAAAAAAAAAGGTTTAAATGTCAACGTGCACGATGACCTTTCCGGAAACAATATACATACAAAAAGTGAGGCAATGCCTACCCAAATATGTTGATTAACCAGCGAGAGTAACCAGGCGAATACCTATAGACACTATGGTCAAACGTTTGCTCGTAATAATTTTGTATTTTTAAGCGTGCACACGTAGCATAGCAATTTCGTCAATCAAACAAGGTGTGTCCCCTTTTAAAATATTCTTAAAACTAGCTTATCTGTGATATACAACAAGTCTTCCAGTAAGGTGGATCTCTTCTGTGACTCTACACCGGTACAGGGGTCGATGCACTTCAGCAAGCTGGTCTTAAAGGTGGTTCCAAAGGCAGTCCAAAGAAATGTGGTTGCAAAGTAGTGTAAAACGTGGTGAAAAAGGTGGTCTAAAAGGTGGTGTGGCTTCCACTCGCCGAAAGACAATGAAGGCTTAATTAGTTGGAAAACGGCTTCGGAAAGATAGCTTCGCTGTGTCTTTCGATTAACTCTAGGGAATTCAACGCAGCGCGGGCTCTCAACGTTAAAAGTTATATGATCCCACTAATGTGGTATGTGTATATTTATCCAAACACATGTACAATGATTTCTTTGTATTATCCCATTATGTCGGAACGTACATACTACGTTATTTAACCAAGAAAAGCGAAAAGACCAACGCCAAGGAAATTAGACCAGAGATCTGCGGACCTAGGTTATCGTCACAGAACTGCCAATGTTCAACTCACAAAACAATAGCGCCACAGATATTTGTGGTAAATATATGACAAAGTATCTAATAAATGCGCTGTGGCAATATTGATGTAATCGACTAATAAAAGTAATATGCCGACCTGAATTTCTATTCACATGCAAAAGGGAAGGCGTAATCACTGCTTAAAATCAATGTTATCCGTCAAATACACCTACAATAAATTTCGGATTCTCAAATTGTTAACTACTAAAAGTGAACGTTACAACGTAGTATTTATACAACGTTTAGTAAATTACACGTAGTTCCGAAACGTTAACATAGTAAAAATATCCAATTTATAGGCGGATGAAGAACGTCTAACCTATGTTTTCAATATACATTTATTACTAATACAAAATAAACGTTATAAAAACGGACAAAAATTCCTTTTTATAGACGTATAAAAGAAACAATTAAAAATGTTCCAAAATATGTTTAAGAATGATATAAAATAAACGTTCATAATGTAATTCAATTCATAGACGTAAAAAAAGTTATAAAATTAATTTCCAAAATACGTTTAATATTGATACAAAATATATGTCTATATTTGATTTATACTATACAAAAAAATTTACGCCGATCAAAAGGACATTTGTCTCGATAATAAACATTTATTAATTCCGTATATAAACGAATGGCTTAATCAAATAACATACGTTTATTATACTTTTATATGTTAATGTAAATATCCAAGTTGTTTGAGAGCTATTTTGCAAACGTTATAAAAAAATCAGGTGTGTAAGTCATAGGAAAACTCTGTTTCCGCATATGGCATTTTTTTTTTCGGCTGGCATCTCGAACAAAAATCCTACGCTTGATGGAGGAAAAGTCAATTTTCCTTATTACACAAATAGCTATTACCTATTTCAGCGTTTTTTATGAAATATTTAGTTTTGGAATTATTGAGTTGAATTTATAAGTATTTTTCACACTATATTACCGAGGTATATTGCCATGATAGCGAAGGAGAAGTGAGAATTCATTGACAATTTTATAAGACATAACAGCAATAATATTTCGCTTTAACACATTTTTTGACAAAAAAATAATACCTTTCCTGTCAGGCAAATTATTTCAATCGATGGCAACGCCATAATAAATAGCATAATGTGTATATTTACCTGAATTAAATATCGAATGAAACATTTTCTTGCCAGATTAACCGCATCGGGAGAACAATAAAAAACTGGTTCGATAATCCAGTTGTGATTTTACTATTCCATTATTAACTCTGCTACAACATATTTTTTTGTAAATGTCTTATAATATGATTAATTATATCATTCAGATCGTTATTTTTAACCCCCTCTGACATGCGACATAGGTAGTTCCATGTGAACGCGAGACTTATAGCGTTGAACATGGAACACTTCAAGGCAGCAGTATTAAAATTCGAGTCATTCATTGCATAATAGTTATACAACAAATTAAAATTAGTCGGAGAGGTTGCCTTGAACTACGACAGAGGGTTATGGTTGAGGGGCATGGGTGTAGAACCCGGGAGAAATAGATATTAAAAAATATAGTCAGTTTTAGTTTTTATCAGCGATCAGATGGTATTATATGATGTTCCATGATGGGTTTTCATTCAAGATGTCAACTGTAATGCCCATATATTTAGTGAACACATAAATCGCAAGTAATTATTTACCTTATAACGCGAAACTATAAGATCGGTCCAATCAAAATTCGTTCTTTTTGCTGACGAAACAACGATTATGTCGCATAAGGATCTTGATACCTTATTGGCCAATGTTGGCGGGGCGCCACAGAATGCCCAGGTTTGGTTTCTAGTAAATCAACTTAGTTTAAATACCTTAAAAACAGAAAATATGGTCTTTACTTTAAGAAATGTAGATGTATATCTCTAAAAACATTTCAATAAAGGTACCACCTTAGAAGTCTTGCTAAAAATGTGTCACAAAATGTTTTAATAACGTCTTACTACGGGTTGATACATTCTTCATTATCTTATGCAATACTAGTTTGGGGACATTCAGCACACAGTAATAATGTTTTTGCTTTACAAAGGAAGGTGATAAGAATTTGATCAGGTTTAAAATATAGAGATGATTGTAGAGATAGTAATAATAATATTTTTTATTTGCAGCACATCGTATTCAACATTAATATTACTCATAACAGTAGAACTCGCTACAAATTGGACTGAAAACAATACAATTATTGCTTTAAGTCAGCCCATTCTATCTAATATAAATTAATATAAATTTAGTATTATCTTAAACTCAAGGTATGAACACAGCGATAATTGCTTTTATTGTGCAAGTACGGAGGAGACATATTTAAAATAATACTATGAAATAAGGTAGCACAATGAAATTTTCTTCTTGTTACTACGTTCGTCCATTTTGCATCTTTCAATTTATGTGAAATATGCACATATTTTCTAATGCCATAAATATATCTTAAGCATGCCTTTTGAGCCCTTTCGATTTTATTGATATCAGTTGCTACCAGCAAGGACCATATGGAACATCACAGTGGTTGAAGTGAGTTACTGAGTACCAACGTATCTGCAAGTTTAGAGTCTGAGACAATAAATTGCGATTTGGATATAAACATTTTAAATGGGCATATGATTTCTGCGTACATTTACTTATGTGTTTTTTAAACCTCAAATCTGTATCTAATCCAACCCCCAAGATCTTGCTACTTTGGTTACCCCCTACTGTAACTTTTATCTCTACCTCGACCAGATTTTTATATTTGCCAAAAATAAGAACAGACGATTTATTGGATTTATAATTAATTTATGGCGCTCCGACATTGACTAATCTTTGAATATAAATGTACTTTACAGCTATTTAGGCAATTAGTTACATTAATCGAATATATACAAAACAATAGAGGACAAAGATTGGAACCTTGTGGTACAACCGCACCATATTTTCCCTTTATTGGATTTGCCATTATTTGTCTTTACGAACTGCAATATGTTATCTACATAGCTTTTAATAAAATATATCGCAGTGTCTGAAAATCAACGCTTTTGAATAGTCTAGTAAGATTAATTAAATCAGTTGTCATACCCGAATCTATATTTTCTAATATTATCAACGCCTCCAAGCAAGGCTGTCTCGTATGCTTCATCTCATATGTTTTTGTAATAATTCCAATTAACATATTTTCTTGTTTTATTGAACTTTTTTAACACCTCATACTTAAGTGAAAACATTAATTGGATATTGTCAGTTAGCCAAGTTGGTTTTTGTTTTTTTATTACAATGTCTTTAACAGGAGCAAGGGTATCAAAAATATTTAAAATCAACATATAGAAAAATTCTATTTTATGATTAACATTTTGTATATCTATTATGTCCCGAAAAAGTGCCAAGTTTAAGAGTTCTTGTAATAAATCTAAGTCAATGCGCTTTAAGTTGCTGGTTCGAAAATTTTATGTTTATCTCTATGACCACAAATTTAGAAAGTTCACTTGTTTACATCACTTGTTCTACAAATCTATTATTTATAAGACGTTTTTAAACAATTACGAATTTTAACTTTTACATATATAGTGAAATTCATAGTTATCCCACAAGAAGTAAAAATAACATATCTACAACTTATTTACGCCTTAAAAATCTCGAGCTGGGACCAATTACTGCGGTACTATGTTTTTTAATTAATTTCTGACCGTACCTTACATTTGTATAAAACAAATATCAAAGCTTTTTTAATTTCAAATGATTTGAAATTTTTAAATATAATTGTGTGTTAGTATATTATTAAAGTATATTTATTATATGTGTTAGTATATTATTTAGTGTATAGTAGACAAATACTATTTATTTTATTTAATATAATATTGTATGACAACAAATAAGAATTATTTGAAAGATGCGATAAAAGGACCAGTACTATGTTGATATACTTAGTTTAATGCAATTCAACTTGTGTAAATACGTCTCGTATGTAGCACCAATAAAAGAAATCCGTTTCAATCGTAACTATTTTTGTATTCTGCAATACAATCATCGTTACTTAATAAGACAATATTTACGTCTCTGTTAATATGCATCCCCCTGAGTAACGGATACTAAACATTCAAACTTCAAACAATTTCCATACATCAGACTAACGAATAAAAAAAATCGTTGAAACGAGACATTTCTCCCGTACTGCACGTCCCTTTGCCTTTGCCCTGCCTATGAGACCCCGTGAAGGTGAAGGACACTGCGAAATACAGAGGCGCATTCCTGTGGAGTCCCAGAATGAACTCGCTCCACATGTAAATCTTTTGTCCCATTCAACGAGGACCGGTATTTATTATTTTGAATTGGAATCGGGAACAGAAAGCTGTTTAATAGCCAGACGAGTCTGCTATAACTGACCTAAGGTATCATAATTTAATTTCCCACGCATATAATTTTAGTGGGTATTAATAGTAGACACATAAACCTGGAACCACAAACGGAGCCTTATATTTCGATGCGATAGTCACATTAAGCCTAGAATACTTTAATACAAATGCCATTTCAAAGTATCACTGCCATTACCTGAATCCTCAATCTTTTTTACCCTCGCGTGGAACGCCTATTCTCTGTAATGCCAACGCATCACGACCCAATTTCTGTCGGGATCCATCACGGGGGATAACTGGAAATGTGACAATTTTTATTCCCGGGACTAGCTGTCCGGGGCGGTCAACAACCTAGATAGAACAAATACGGATGTTATATTTTACTACGAAATTCGCGGATGCATTCCATATTGTTGGGCGAATAATTTTTCATTATACATATATATATATATATATATATATATATATATATATATATATATATATATATATATATATATATATATATATATATATATATATATATATATATATATATATATATATATATTGTGAATAGATGGAATATATGAATTTTATTGAATGACCCTACGTTGGTGTGATAACTGTTATATAATGATTTATATGCTTATATGTAATTTTTGAAATAGTGAGATAATACCAGTAGTAATAGTAGTGTGATGGAGAAATATTTAATTTGTTTATAGGATACTTACTCCATTTACTTCCCTGTTGAATCTTTCTCTTTTATTATGGTCACCCGTTCTATGAACACTGATTTTTATTTATTTAATTGAAGGATCACTTTAGTCATGGGTACTCTATGGTCTTACAGGAGGTCCAATTAGGCTTATTAATTTTTATGTAAAATTTCTTTAAATTATTTCTTTAGATTATTTGAAAAATGAAGTTAATGACATCATGATTGAACTTTTGTTAAAAATGTTAAATTTTTGTGAAGCTCAGAGTTTTTTTAAAATTATTCTCTGAAATTGCAATACAAGAAAGAAGAAGTTGTGACTGCATATGACTCTGTTTATTTTATTTGATTTGGTTATTTTGAAAACAAAATTTTAGATCTTTATTCCTATCCTGCGTAACGTAACAAAAACCTACGTAACTTAAATCTAATTACATGGGACCAAGTCATCTGACACAATATTTCTTAATATTAGCAAATTTAGAATTGTTTATTACCTTGTTAAATTATATTAATCCTTTTATGAACTTTCACAAAACTTATTGCTTTCGATTTCACTTATACGCGACCTACACTGCTGCTGGGCTCTGGGGGTGGTGTCATCTAGTGGGACCTCGATGCACTGCCTCAAGAATGCTGACTGCCTTTCTGGTATCTCACCTTGGGGTTTATATACCCTCAAATTTATATTAATTGCTGCTGGGCTGTAGCTTTTACTCTCCTATCACTTTAATCACTGTGAAAGTTTGTTTCCTTTTCTGGTTAGGTATATTGACTGCAAATTTTCTTCCACTGGGCTGTGACGCTACCAAGCTTTTCCCTACTTTACTCGTTAAAACGACGAAAACACTTATTCATGCAGTTTTCCTGCTTCTAGATCATATACACTGGTATTATTGTTTACTTACACAGCAGAAATTAATACTTATTATTTAAATTTACAATTACTTTTTCTAATAAAAATTATAAAATTCACGAGCGTGGCTGGTGCTTACTTGAACGCCGTAACTAGACTCCTTTTAATTGTTAGTAGTTGCTACGGATGTACCGTATTAAAAACAGATGAAACTTCCTGGTTACCTACTTCCTTCTTGTTCTGTTATTTTGATCTGTGAGTAAGTATTTAGGTTAATACTTGACATCCATCCAATACCGAATAATTTCTCATTGGTTCACCTACTCGTGAACCTCATTGGTTCACCTATGTATTCTATAATCGTGTATTATCGAAAGTTATATAAGTTAACTCAACCAAATTGGATATTCTGATTAGTTAAAAATCCTACGAAAAAAAAAAATAATCAAGACAATCCTGTATTATAGGCCATAGCGACCAAGGAAATGTAGCCGTTTTACCGTATAAAAATATTACATTCAGAAATTACAAAACAATCAAATTACATTACATCAAAATTACATTTAGAAAACTTCTGAACTGTTGGAGGGCGAAACATATTACCTACTCAATATTAAATAGAGACCTAACAAGTACTTTGGAACAAAAAGCTAATAAACTAGTTACACAACTAAAACTGTAGATCACTCTATAGTCTCCCACTAAGAAAGTAGGCAACATTCTTTGACAATTTACAACGCAACAGCAACTCGCTCATTGATATCTAATGGGTCCGGCAACAGGATTGAACTATTTTAAAAAGCTTGCTGTGGGAAAATAAATTAAGCGATTCAAACAACCCGCACTGAAACGTGAACTTTATTATTGGCAATTTCTTAATGTTTGTAAATGATGTCCTTAAGATGTTCGCCATGTGACGGCAAGCCATGTTTTGAAGAAACAGGCAGCCTACAATTCGTACAATTCGTACTCCAGAAAATATTGGACCAAGTAATCAGTTCAGCGAAGTCCAGTGCCTTCTGCTTCGAAATTTAAGTTCAGTTTAAGACGCATTCTACATGGAGACTTATCATTATTGCCCATTTAAAAAATAGATCGTTCATAAGTTGAAAGACATTGATAAAGTAGCTCGTTTATCATGTCGGGCGAAGCCCATTTTCATCTAATTGGATACCTTACCAAACATAATTTTCGTTATTGGGTACATGATAATCCAAAGGAGCTTCATGGAAGATCTCTGCATGATCAAAAAGTAACAGTATGGTGTGAAGTTGGTATAATCGGACTATACTTTTTTGAGGAAAACAGCCACACCGTTACTGGCCCTCAAGATCCCCGCACCAGATTATTTTCTTTGGGGTTATCTAAAGGCAAAAGTATACACTACACGTCGTCAGACGATACAAGACTAAAACCCGGATTAGGGAAGAGGTAAACGGAGTTAACCAAGATTTGCTTCGAAGTGTTATGAAAAATTTTAGGAAGAGGCTGCAAATGTGTGTCAACGAGTGACAAAAATGGACACACATGGTCCTTTCAATATTTTCTGGAGTACGAATTGTACGAGTACCACCAAGAAATATTTATGCGACGCTGCCTGTTTCTACAAAACATCTTACCTATCTTAAAATCGAGCTCCTTATTGCAATCGTTCGAGGTCTGAACAACAGATCGCTTAATAATAAAACACTTTACTGCAGAATGCGTTGGTTTATTTCTCAATTAGCCATAAATTTATTGCCAAACTGACAGAACTAAGAAATCGCACTTTGACAAATATAACTAAATTTGTTTTTCCATGACAAGCGTTTCAAAATAGTTCAATCCTATATTGCCGGACTATTGCCAGCTAAAATGTTCTCCATAAATTGTCCTAATATAATTGTAATATATGAAAGTGTTTAACGAACATATTAACCAATATATATATATATATATATATATATATATATATATATATATATATATATATATATATATATATATATATATATATATATATATATATATATATATATATATATATATATATATATATATATATATATATATATATATATATATATATATATATATATATATATATATATATATATATATATATATATATATATATATATATATATATATATATATATATATATATATATATATATATATATATATATATATATATATATATATATATATATATATATATATATATATATATATATATATATATATATATATAAATATATATGTGAAAGATTTCTTCACTTTCAGTGAATTTATCAACGACCACAAGGCTGTGATTATCAGAAGTATTACTAGATATTAAACATAATCTCAGACATTAATTGTTCTTTTACATAGTTATATTAATATTAATAGCTTTCTATTATAATTATTATTAAGTAAAGTATGTTTTGATGAATTTCAGGAGATACAGCTAAGGCGCAATAGCATATATGTACCTACCATTTCTTAAAATCAACAATGGTTAAAATTTTCTCAAACTCTTTAGACGTGCCAGGAAGTGTTCCCCAGACACGCTTCCAACAATGCTTGCTCAAATCAAGCGCTACGTTTATGTCCTTTAAATGCACTTCCTGTCACAAAGATCATATCGTACTTTACTTATACCATTGTTACACTATATTGCATATCTGCAACTTCTCCCAGTCAATCACTCAGGCATAGAACCGAAACTATGGCGGTGTATATTATTACTCCGCTTGAGAGTCTTGAAACTCTGCAAGTTGCTGAAGTCTGAATTTACTGAATGCAAGGGGAAGTTGTACAATGCAGCGAGATGTACGTTTCTAGCTCTAATGACTTACGCTTTAAAACCATGAGATTTCACGCTATTGGGAAGTGGGAATAAGTTTGGTACCTTTTGTGCTCCATCGCGTCATCTACTGAAGTTTGTGCTATATAGTTTGAGTTTAACGATGTTAATATTTGTTTTTGTGCGATTCTCAGAAGACATACCACTCAAATTATGACACTATGTTTAAAAATATTCATAATACTTGGCCGTACAAAATTCCTTATTTTATTGAAATTAAGTTGACAGTGATAGATGGACACAAATCATTATAATATTATAAAACGGTTTCTTTAACTAAAGTTCTAAAATTGCTTTGCGTAATCCAGGCAGGGCAGCATTTGTAGGGGTATATATATAAATATTTAGAACGGACCAACGATGGCGTAAATCCTTGCCAGTAACACTTAATCATTGAACATTTAGTACATGTTTGTTAAATACCGTAAGGTTCGACACTGGTCGCAGCTCTTTGCAGTAGATGTCACTAACAAAGTAGCTGCAAATCTATAGCGACGCTATAAAAAACTATGTTGGCAATATCTGCATGATACGTTTTAAAAATGTAATATAGTGCTTTCGTTTGATATGCAAACTAATTGCATGCGGTGCTCAGTGGCTATATGTGCAAATAATAACAAATCTCGCAAACTGATCTGATTGAATTGAGTTAGTTTGTTATAAATTTTACTAACAGTCTTACCTATACTAATAATAAGTAACCTAACCACGCTCTATGCTCTAAGACCGCGGGGCGCTCTTCCCTCCCCGCGGTCCTTGCTGGGCAATAGCAATTTAATTTATTTCTTTTATATTAAATTGTTATTGGCTATATTGAGCACAAAGTTGTACACGCAACGTGCAAAATTTTTTAAATATATTTTAAATACATTCAAAACTAAATAATTTTTTGGCTTAAAGCTTTGCACATATATGAATATGACATAATAAGACATCTTTTGAAGTCACTTCACCTTGATTGCGCATAATGATACGCCACTGAGCAGTAAAGCTAGTAAATCGCCGGCTTGTTCATGCAGGTGTCTTCTAACTGAGCGAGAAGGAAAATATGATTTATATGAGTTGAAGAGGGATAGCGACCGATATGGGTAGCTGCGGACTGGAGAACCTAGTTCTATTTTCGGGAAATTGTGGCGTTATACAATTTTACACAAATATCCTTTTGTATTGCATCGTGATATGATTTACCGCTTCTGTAGTAATTGGTACAAGTTTTCTTTATAAAATGCCGCACAGTTTTTTGCTCCAGTTTGTATGTCAAACGAAAACACTATAGTGTTAAATCGATCCTCACATATTCTTAATTTTATTAATATCGTAATACCTAGTAGCAACGAATATATGCGTGACTTCTGCGGCAAATTGCAATCAGAGGAATACTAATTCAATATACTTATTAGATTTGATGTATTGTTAATGCAGTTACCGTGCGATTCATATATGACATCTAGTAAATAGCTTCATTAAAACGTGCTCCTTTGCTGTCTAACAACGCATCCAGATTGATCCCGCTAAATTTGATATTGACAACCCAATCAAGGGGAAGAAAAATGCGGACACGAACGTCGGTTCGGTCGATGACTCTACCAGCTGCGCCTTTCCCATTTCAGCGCAATGAAGCATTCACTCATCTATTATCTATTATCAATTTGGAGTATTTCACATAATTATTGTGTGCTACTGCTACCTCTAGTTCTACACTGTTATTTTTGTTTGCATTGTGGACGAAGGTGTGTCTTAATGGCTTATTATTAATTTTGTGATGTTAGTATAGTTTTGTTGTAGTTTTCCTGTATTTGAAGGTAGAACCCTCGTTAGATTAAACTGTCATACTCTACGCCCAGAGGGACACGCGGAATTACCGAAGAGTAATAGCATTTATTTTCCAGTTTACAAGTGTAATCCAACCAATTACAGACTAGTCTGTAACCTTAGTCTAAGCTAGAGAATAAACCAAGCTATACTGACATTAGCGACATTTATATATTACTAGAAGATATTGGATTACAATATAGGTATTATTGGTTATAATTGGGTCGTAAAAGGCACCGCAGGCAAATGGTTTAAATTTCTCAAGGTCTTTAAAATGAAGCTAAGAAATTTCAGTTTCAGAAAACATTTTAGTATCTTCGAAAAATAAGTTTCGTTCCAATTTTTTTTTAAAATTGTGGTTGCCTTAAAAATTATAGTTTATTCGAGAAAAAAATTGAGTATCACGAAAAAAAAATCTGTGTACTGGCTGGAGTATTTTGATGAATTGGTATTTGGTAGCGTAAAAACCTACAAGGACATTTTGATAGAGAAATTACTTTACAAAAACGCCAGTAAAAGCCAGTAAAAACCACGTCGTGGTGGCTTTTACTTGCAATCTCACAAGAAAAACTGAAGTAAGAGTTCCAAAGAAAAGTTATAAAAGTGTCCTTAATATAAATATATGTAGTATATAGGTACTTGAGAAAGAAATACCTAACTGAATAGTTCGCAAAATCCCAGTCAGTTAATAATACGTTATTTTTTATATACCAAATCTAGATGCTGTTATTTTATATTGGCAAATTTTGGTTCCCCTTTATAAGGTTGTATAAACAGTGATCTGCGATAAATTCGTCGTTCACGTCAAATGTGTATAACAAACTTTCATATCACCTGAAGGACCTCATAACAAACCAATTAAATGTAGCTTTAAAAAATAATCCAATGATTGATAATACATTTTACAGGGTACAGGAATTTTTAATATAATATCCTGGCAGTAATAGATATCTAGGGTGTCCTAGATAGTTCTATAGTGATTTCATTATATCCAGATAAGGATTATCAGGCTGTAAATAATATCAACAGGTCAGTATATGTATTTATAAGAAGCCATCGCAACATTTCCCAAGGTAGTTCATATAGTGAGGACGCCGCACAGTGGAACGAACCTGTGTTAATATTTGGACATTTGGCAAAATGTGAACATGAGGACAATGGTTAAATTTTAATATTTATTTAATTTTGAAGTATATATGTGTATAGTTTCTTTGTTATTTTTTGAAAATATTTCATTAGAATATGTTTTCAGGGACATAAAAGTTAGGTGTTTTGGGAGTGCCCAGAAACGTAAAATTTTTATGAAAAATTTTAGGCCGTTTATATTCTGATTCTGATTCAAAATTAAATTTTACTCCATGCTGTTAGTAGGTTGGTGAAGGATTCATTTTGATTTTTCAACGACTTTAAATAGCATAGACTGTTTGACGTTTTCTCAATGACATAAATGTGAAATAATTGAATTTAAATTGCAAGCAAACTTTAATTTCTAATTATCTTCATTTATCCATAATATTCCAAAAAACAACGTCTGTGCATATGAGACCACCATGTCCACATATTAAATGCATAATAAAATGCTGCCCCAGTCTGCCCCCGGAAAAGAAAATAATTATAAATTAAACTTCTGGACACATGAACTTATACATACAGATATTTAGGCAATATTCAGGCATTAAAAATTATTTTGAACAAAAATAAGGTTTTTTAAAGGCGGTTGCGGATTTTTAAAGCTTGTTTCTTCTGCTTTCAACTGTACTAAATGTATTTTTCATAATTTCTATATTATCATATTATACGAGGCGATTAAAGAAGTCATGTAAAAAATATAAAAGTTTGTATCTATGACAATTTGGTGATTAATTTTTTTAGTAGGTAGTTATATTATGGGTTGTTACTAAGGTAACGTCAATACCTCTAGACGTTTTTGAGAATTTTTAGATTCTTACCGTTGGACCTTAGATATACCAGGAAAAATTAAATATGGACAAAGAAACTTTTAAAATTCTTTAACTCAGAAACGAAGTGGCGGATTTAGATAGGCTTTTCAGATTCTGAAAGCTTACTTAATGTAGATTTTCTGTAATTCTACTGTTTTAGTTCAGGGTCTTTGTTATTAAACGTGGCCAATATTACACAAATGTAGTTATGGAGTTATTGTTAAATATAGGGCAAATGATTGGGTGGCCAAGTAAGAGTATTCCCTATTTTTTATTTTAAAATTGGTCAAGTTGAAGTTTGGGTTAAAATCTTGAATTAATTCGATCGTTTAGTGATTAGTGCCGCTCAATTACCTTAAACTACTCTGCAGAAAACGCTCCATGTTGATATTATTAATCATTATTGACCCCTATATTGTGAATGTTTTAACCCCCGCTTAAAAAATCTACATTAAATGTGCTTTCAGAATCTGAAAAGCTCATCTAAATCTGTCACTCCGTTTCTGAGTTACAGCATTTTAAAAGTGTGAATTTCGCAGTTAGCCATGACCTCGGATATGACTCTTATCGCACATCAATTGTTATTGTTTTGACATATTGTGGCGCGCATGCAATTGTTTATTTTGGCATGTCGTGTTACCAACCTGAATATGTAAAATAGTAGAGCAATGAAGGCATATAATTTCAGAAAAAAATGTTTGTTTTAAATACATGATACCAAAATAGAAACAATATTATAAAATATTCGTTACATAAGACGTGATTTTATCGCACTCGCCTTTTAGAAAACTGGCCTCCGGCTCTTTTTCTAATTTAGGGCTCGCGCAATAAAATCTTTTCTTATGAAACTTATATTTTAATATACTATTATTAGATTAAATTATTTTGTGTTCTACAATGAAAAATCGTAACGATGGATTTAGTATTTATTAATATGTATTATTATATTATATTAATATATTAATAGGTATACCATAATCTATGGTATACCTATTTGAAATATTAAATTTTTGATGGATTGGTAAAATTTAAAGCGCATTATTTTTAAAAAGCTCAAAATTGGAAAATTCGAAAACAGTTTGGTAAAGTTATAGGCTTAAAAAAGGTTCTTATGAAATACACTATATTTTTGAGTCACTCTATATGTGGTTTATATTAAATAGAAGCACCACATTTTTTAAATTTAAAAGCTCCCTATATATACAATTTTATGGTATATAAAGGTAATTTTTATGTCATTCGGATTAAGAGTACTAAGTAAAAACCCGCGTGTCCAACTGCTCCCATAATCTCATTCCACTGTGCGCCGTTGCAGAATTCCGAACGAGTCAGCCATTTGCAGTTGCAATATTAGAAAAGTTGAGCCGAGGAAGAGGATAACGTTTGAGGCGAAGAGGATAAAGATCCTCTTCGCCACGAGGCTAACATTTGATGTCATAACAATAAGGGACGTTTTTCATGGCATTTACTGCAATTCACGCAAAATACGATTTGTTGAAATCGTTGATTACAGCAGGTCTATGGTAGGGAACTTCCGAGAAGCTCCCATGTTTAGTAACCACGCCATGTACCAGCAACTGCATGACCTGATAATGGGAAGTCCTGATCTTGTAGATATCGGGTAGTTGCCTATTATGTCGCCTATATGCCTCGGTATGTCGCCAGTAGTCCCGACATTTATTTTTGATACATGCATTTAGAGGACCACTAGAGATTAAGGGATGAAACAAAGGAGAAATAACATAGGACACGAAGCTAACCTATTCCTAATACGTATATTATATTATAAGTAAAAGTGTATGTATGGCATGTATTTGAACATGAAGGTATACGTGTGGGGATATGATGCCAGTAATATTATTTTGTGACCTAAACTTACTAGACACTGTAATGTTACAACGTACCTTGGGCAACAAATAGTATTGTTATTATTTGACTGACGAAACAATAAACATAATCTAGTATTGTTGTATTTTGTCTATGTGAAAAAGGGTTACGTACGAAATTGTTATTAAAATATCTGTTTTTATATTTTTTTAAATAAATGTTTTATATTTTTTGTTATTTTTTCAATAATTTTTACTCGTGGTTTACCTTAGGGCCCAAGATTTAAAGTTAAATGCACCTGGTTAAGTATTAACACGATTTTGGTTATCTATTTAGATGCCTATTATATTTACCAATAATTATTAATGGAAATCTTTATTAATGGAAATCTTTAACTGAATACTATAAACTAAGAGAATATATTATATCATTCCATTTGCAAAAATTAAGTACCACATAGAAGTCTGGATATAGAACGAGAAATTAGAATCCGAGCAAAATATCTTCACTGCGACTTGAACCTGTGCTGGTTATATTCCATCCAATTTCCTTTCAGATCTCTTACCTATAGAGTTGAAAAGAGCTGGCGGTAAAAACATTCCTAAATAAAACAGATACGGTATGCTAATAGAACGCCCTATTATAGTGATGACAACAGCTGAATTTGACCTAACAAATGTAGGTTGTATAAAGGTGCCAGGTAAGCTAATTCTGGGAAAATTAAATTCACTTTTCCCATATAACTATATATAGACTACAATGTTTCAATTCAATAGTCAATAAATTAATACGACATTGTAGGTAAACGGGCTAAAGTTTGCGGGATTATAATATCATGCCGTAAAGTTCAATTTTATTACCGGGTTTTACAATTAGCTGTAAAGCCTCTCCTCAGTCAGAACAGGTAGAGTAATCGGCCATAAGTGAGGAGCCGCAATCCAGATTTAGGAGTGTCGGATGATTATTAGGCATTCTGATAAAAGTTCAAGGTTCACGGGAGGTGAAGTATACGGGGAGTGTGATTCTTCATTTAATTTTGTGCCCATAAGAAGACAGTTACATGAAGTAATAAGTACACTAAAATTATCGAAACTTCAATGCATGAAAACTTGTTGCCTAGGAACTGCTTCAGTTCATTGTAATGTGATTTACCTAAGTCTTATTTTCACTTTTCCAGCCAAATCACATCAAAATGAACGAAGACGGTTCTTAAAGGCCACGCTTTGAGTGCTCAATTTTTAATAAATTTTATGGCATGAAATATATTTATTAGACTATTTATTTCTAGAACAACATATATTTTACATTAGTAACTGCACTAAAAATTCAAATTATTACAATGAACGCGATTAGTATAACTAATAATAACCGTGCAATATCCAGATTATAATCTCATGCGGACGACTTCGAAGGCTTAACCTGATGCGTTGTTTTCTCTGGTGTAGTTTAATCTTCATTCCCCTCTCATTTTCTTAATTATCTTTTCATGATGTTGGAGGTAAGGTTTGATTGAACTTGTGCTTGAATGGCCAGTGATTTTTATTAGCTGCTCTTCATCAACTCCTCTTTTTGTTAACGCTGTAACCTCGAAAGATCACAGAGACTGGTTAATAATTTTTTTCACTAAAACATCGAGTAAAACTACTTTTGCTGCATTTTAATTCATTTCGAAAATTCATTCATTCCAATAAGCATGGCATTATACCGCTGCCACTGAATATCCAATCTCCAAATCTCGATACTGCAGCAGTCCAATTGGCCTTCTGTCTATAAGTCATCGTATATCTTCTTTTTGAAGAGAATATCCCTATGTTTATGTTTGCCCCATGAGAGCTTCATGATAAAGCAGCGTAGAGATAGCTTCATCACATACATTAAGATAATTCATTTTACAGCACGATTTTATTTATTTACAGTGTTGTCAAAAATAGTGCTTGAACTTACTACCCACCTAGCCTAAAAATCATCAGTTACTTATACGTGAGAGGTATATAGTTACCAAGGATAATTAGCAAGAAAAATGTTATATTTAAAATATTGCCGGAGGTGCCAATGTTAGCACAATTATCCTTCACCGGCTAATCTCATCACGACGTATTTCTCCAGCACTCGGATGTACCTTTCACTGCGTTAGCTACCCACAGACCGGAAGTAATCCGCCTCATCGCTCTGACTTCCCCACTGAACTCAATTTAAAAATCAGGGCCAATTGAACACTATATTCCCGCCAAATTATCCTTGCAGCCTTGAGCTAGCTACGGCTTCAGCTCTATTTTCAAGTCATATCCATTCCCACACAATAAAGGACTTTTATCGGATAATTTCCGAGCCATCCAAGGTCAGCGTAGAAGTTCATTACGCGGAATGTGTATTCTCAATGGACGTTGCAAGAATAAGTAAAGTAAATTAATTTTCATTAAAACTGGGATGTCTGCAACAGTTTATATGGCATAATAAGGCGACGATGATTCCACGAAGATGCTCTATCAACAATACTTTTTGGCACTATAGCGTAATTATGATTGCAATATTTCAACCATGCGTGAAAAAGACCCAAGTAAAGGTGCCGTGAAACGCGAGACGACTTGTCTCGAAGCCATTTTATCTCGTCTAGCTATCATTTTTCCTCGAATTTCGAGACGAGACGAAATAAAATCCTTCGAGACAAGGCGATACGGGATGATACATCTCGAAGTATTTTAATAATTTAAAACGCTTCAAACGAATGATAATAATAGCATTTAAATTTTAATAATTATATTTTGACTTCCGAATTAACAAAAAACAGCATCATAGGGTAATACCTGCCTGTAAATTGTTAAAATAAAACTGACTAAAATATAAAACCTTTATTAAAGAAACGCATTGTGTTTTTGAGTACATACATGCATCCCTTATAGAGAATAAACAGTAAAAAACAAAACAAATAAGTAATGTATTTTATAATGAACAAAATAAATCAATAAACTCTAAACTGAAAATAAATAATATTTTTTTTGTTTATAGAGGGTGGCCTGAATTCCAGTGAGCAAACATTACCGGGTGATAGAACTTTTTAAAATAAGAACCAAACGAAGATAGTTCCAAGACCATAGACGTATATCATAGATTAAGGATCTATGCGTATATTAAAAAATAAACTAAAAAAGTAGAAACTCAAAAGTAAAAAATATTTGTTCCAATTTCAAAATTTTTATCTTTACTATTTTAAGGTCAACAATTGAACAAATATTTTTTTTTAACTTCAATACCCTTTATCTCGGAAACTAAGTATTTCCCGACCCATATTTATGTGTGGACATTTTTTTTATTTTAAACCGTTCTATCACCCGGTAAAATATGGTCCGTGAAATGCGGGCCACCCTATATAATAATATACCATACATGGATACACATTGATATTTGGTTCAACCAATCGAGCGTTTTCTAAAGTAATTATTTTAGAAAAAGTTGAAGATTCGTATATACAATAATATGAATTATGGAGATTTTTAGAATTGAACATGAAATCCAAAAATGTGAAGATATGTTATGATTTCTATTTAAAAAAATACATCTTTCTGTCGCAACATTTTTTGAGCCCTGTATACATGTATTTAATCCCTGTATAACAATGTATTTTTAAAATTGTGTAACGACTAACTAAATCAAAAATCGACGTGTTCAAGAGTTTTTTAAACTCCCATAATAATTTATATTGGATTTATCCAATAATTCAAAATTGAAATGAGATAAACCAAAACAATTCGAGACAAATGGGACCAAAACCTGATAGACGAGATAACGCCTTGTCTCATCTCGGCTCGCCCTTGTCTCGCCTCGAAAATTTTTTTCTTGAAATTTAGAGACGAGACGAGAGTCTTATCTCGCCTTGTCTCTCGACAGCTCTACATTAAAGTAAATACGGAATACGGAAGTAAATGTTAAGATCTTTTAAATTATGTGCTTATTATGATCATGTTCTTTTCAAAATTTTGCAAAAGCATGGTCTATTAAAAATTCTCAATTTTTATTAGTTGTGTGTTTACTACGGTCTCCTATTATTGTTGGGTTGTACAGTTTTTCTTTTTTTGGTATTTTCCTCTGCTTTTAAAGGAATATCCTATTTGAAACTAGTTTATACTTTACTATTAGTGATTTCAGTTTTATATACTCAGTAAGAACAGGAATATTTATTGTTTATCTTTCTTATAATATTATGTTAGTAGATTTTATATAACTCAAAAATCAATACTGGAAACAAAAGCATTGTATACGTTTTCTCCGAAATATTTCGGTACATCTCTCTCCCCTTCTGCGTGCTATCCATCAATGTTCCTTTTAATATCGGGTCATCATTTAAGAGTCGCTCGCATATTTAAAAAAATTTATCGCTCCAGCTTAATGGCGAAATCCTCCTAAAAGGAACAAAAAGAAACATTTCTTAAACGACTTTAAATCAAATATTTAAGTGGATGATAAAACAAAAAGATTTCTTCGGCAACGCTTTGTCAATACCACAGGGGAAATGGGCTCCGGAGATTTCCACTGAAAAGCCTCGAATACTTCGTAGCCGTCCTGCCATCTTATGAATGTCAATTGATGGTTGATCCCATGGCTTTTATAGCGACGATATTTCATTTGTCACCCAGCCAGAATATTGAAGAATAATGGAGGTGTGTCCTTAATTTTCCAGGTAAACAATGGAGATCATTTTACAATTCTATACGTCTGACTGAAAATATAAAATATTTACTGGCCTCATTCCTGCAGACAAACATGCTGACGTTTTTTTATGTAGGTGAGCTCAACTCCATGACTTATAGTGGAGTAAAATCGCTTCTCTAACTCGTTGTTTTCTGAGGTAAGGTGATTCCTAGGTATAACCAAATGAAAGCTATACCATCTCGTAGAGGGTATTTTGGGGCATATGAAATGGGAATCTACAACTTTTTTAAGTAGGACAGAACTTTGATAACGACGCTTTAACGCGACTGAGCTCGGATTCAAAAACTACGTTTTTCTTAACATTCACCATGGTATTAATTCAAGTTTACAAGGTATGATTCTGATTTTTTGCAGATTTTACATAAAATATGAGTGCTTCCAATGGCGGGTTCAAAATTTCGAAAATATTTGAAATAAGACCAAACTTTGGAAACGGCACTTAAATTCCACTGAGCTGGAATTCGAAATACTACATTTCGCTATGATTCTGTATATACATTACTAATTCACACGCTATGATTCTGATTTCTCTGCCGATTCATATTCTCTCATATTTCAATGAGAGCCTCGCATGTAGAATATTTCAAAAAATGTTTAAAGTTTCTGAAAAAATAAATACAATTATCAAAATCGGGCATCGACAACTTCACCCTGCGGCTATGTGAATTATTGAAAATGTCTATATACATATATCATGTCAAATATAGTCAGCACATTAAGAAAGTTTAAAAATATAAAAGTCGCTAGCCTCAACAGTCATAGAAATGTGATTTTTGGTGGAATTTTTGTTGGAAGAGCATTGGAATGCGCGCTGATGCTGCGAGCGGCTACCAGTCTGGAAATAATTTACATATAGAAATCGTTACATCTATAAATAAAATAAGAACATTTGTAAATGTAGAATAGGTAAGTAAAGCGTTTTGTATAAATTTTACTTTAAATGTCTTCTTTGTCATTCTCATATACTGTTTACTGACTGTTTATTGACTGATATGGCTGATGTAAGTGTAATAAGTTGCTTAATTTGTGATAGGGGTTAGGGATAGAGAACAATGGTACCGGTCGACCCCCTCTTATCGAGGTTACAT
>CAXKVY010012245.1:0-7500 GCA_964058915.1 Tetropium fuscum
CTATATAGAGTTTTTAGTGCGTATTTGCTCTGTAGCGCCTTTGCTATTTATCAGGGGAAAATGTGTGTTATCTCAGGTTGTTGGTATCCATTTTTAGCATTTTTTAAAAATATTGGTGAATGTACAGGGTGTCCCGTGTCTCCTGGGCAGCAACTAACTTCCTTATTTTAAATGGAACACTAATTTATTTTTTTTGAAATTCGGAAAGAGCGTAAAATTTTGAGTCAAAAACATGTGTCGCACCTTCTATGTGTCGGCTAAACCCTCAGGTTTCGGAGATATTTACCATTTTAAGAAAAAAGTGACAGATGGAAAGGTCTGGAAGGAGCTTTATAACTTTTTAAGGTGAAAACTTCTTTAGGCGCCCTCTGCACTTTTATTTTTGTGGGTGTTCGATTTTTGTGGGTGGGTGTTTGTGGGTGATCGCCTAAAGCGCGCTTTTAAAGCACTTCAAAGAGTGATTTACCTTATTGTGGTAGAAACAGTGTATACAACCTCCTTCGCCAGTTCGGCATCGAGTACACGCCCAAAACCCCGGCAAATCCGTAAAATAAAGCAAATTCAAAAATGTTTGACGTACATGTCACTTCGTGACACGGGACCTACAAAAATGGACACAGGCCCTGAAAGCAGCACCAAAATTGAAGATGTGTGCAAACTTCACACACCCTTCAACAACCAAGAAACCAAAAATCACACCTACAAAATCCGTTGCGGAAATAAAAACGCAAAACAAGTTCTAAAGCCTGAACACGGCGGGCAAAACCAACGATAACCAAATACCTGAGACCCCCACCGGCTAAACAAGCAAAGATACGGTGCCGGGGAAGGCGAAATCGAGCCAAAAGAAGTCAAACCGCTCCCAATCATTGTTCATGGGGCGGATCACAATCACAAGCGGATGACCGAATACTTAAAAATCAACTTGTAACGCAAATTCCACTAGAAATAAGCAATTAATACGACCTTTTTATATACTGAAACTTTTAAGCAAGGCAATCTAGCATATCATACATTTACCCCCAAAAGAAGTAAGACCCACGCGTTCGTCCTGGGAGGACTCCATCAAGACGGTATAAGTACTGAAGATATTAAAACCGAATTGGAACAAGGCTACCAGTTGAAGATAACAGCAATATACAAGATGAGCCGTACAAAATACAACAGTTATATGGTAGTAACCAACAATACTGTAACACTGAAACATCTACAAATAACAATGAAGATCATCGAGTACAATGCCGTGCGATGGGAGCGCCATATAAATAACAAAATCATTATCCAGGTTACATTATATATTTTAAAATTCGAAAATTAGAAGAACATTGAGATATTTTCAATTTTCTTTCCAGCGAACAGATTTACCAGAATTTTGCTTAAAAATTACATATAAAATTAGCCTTGTACTCAAAGAATTAACGTTTAACAAAAAATATGACACAAAATGCACCTGTGCTTCTCTGTGGCGGGGAACACCCCGCTAACTACATAGGGTGCCCCATCTACGTGAAAGCGAAACAACTGCAGACACAACGAACAATCACATAGAAAAGCAAACACAGGACAACGCTGTAAATTGGCAAAAGTTCACAACCAACATCACAGCAAAAAATTAAAACCAATACGTAAAAGCCCATACGGCACAAAACCATCCAAACAATGAAGACACCAACCCCCTCAGGGATATTGTAGATCTACTAAAGTCGTTAAATCTAAGTAAAATATGGACAGTCACTAAAAATTTCATGAAACCATTAAAAAGTAAAACCGAAACCTTTGACAAGGTATGCCTTATCGCAGAGGCATTAATGTCACTCTTAGAGTGAAACCCCAAAAAAACATAAAAGATTACAATTAAATTCACATAAAACAACATTAAAACAGCAAAAGAATAATGACCACAAAACTTAAAAAGAAAATAGTCATAATGCAATTAAATAGCAACGGCGCTAATCCAAAAAAATAAGACTTATAGACGACCTTGCTGCAAACAAAATAGATATATGCTGCCTGCAGGAGACTAAACTGAAACCACACAACATGTATAAAGCACAAAACTACGACGTATTACTGACTGACAGACTAGACAGAGGAGGTGGCACGGCCATACTAATCAAATACAACATACCCTATATCCAAGCATCCCTTCCTAGACTAAACTCGACTGAGACGACAGCCATCACACTTAAACATAAAAATCGAGAAATTTTCATCATTTCGGCATACAAAAAAGCAAGTAAAAAAGTAGACACAACAGACTTAGACCAAATAAAAAGACAAAACAGACAATACATTCTGCTAGGTGATCTCAACAGTGTACATAGATCGTGGAACCATATTAATCAGACCGAAGACAACGACGGCAAAATATTGTACAAATATGCACAAAACAATCAAAATATCAATATTATTACACATTCATGGCCTACGAGACCAATTTCAAAGAACATAATAGACATAACAACAACATGCAATATAAAAGAGAAAATCACACAGCAACACATAACCCATATACAAAGTGATCACACTACAATAATTTCAATTTTAGACCTGCAGTAAGACACTCAAAAAATATTCTGAATTCCCAGGGAAACAGATTTTGACTGGGTAAAATATAAAAACATAATTAACTTAAAAATAACTAATCCTAATTGTAAAACCACGGATGACGTTGAGGCATCAGCAGAATATATCACAAAAACCATATAGACTACACTGACGTCGAGCCAGAAAACACTGGGAAATCACTTAATATCCCATCCTCTACCCAAGTACATACTTGATTTAATCGAACAAAAAACACACATAAAATCAACAGAGAAATCCAAAAATACAAGGATAATAACCATGGAATCTCAAGCAAACCATGGAATCCCACCCTGACGACCCATATTATCTTCCTCGGCTATTTACTAAAGCAAAACCCCGTGGGGATATACAAACGGATGTGCAGAAGGACGAGTGGTTTTCTCAAACATATGCAGGGCGATTCCCGCAAAACAATATTGATAATACAACTAAACAAGCAACCCTTAAATATATAAATAAACTAAATATCACGACATTAAACAAAGATGATCATCTTATATTTTTTACACCTCAGCAAGTATACAGTGTCCCGGCATCTACAGTATTCCTAACTTTGCCATTAACCTGTTACCTTCCATAGGCAAGCTCTTAGATACTCTCATCCAATCCCGAGTATTGGAATTTGCACTGACACATAACGTCATGAGCAAATTCCAATACGGATTCCAGTTCTTCCACTCAACCGACCAACAGCTGTTTCTCATCTGTGAGTATATAACCACCAACCTGAATCGAGGTCAATTTACAGGGATTGTCTACCTAGACCTCGAGAAAGCCGTCGACAAAGTCTGGCATCCCCGACTGCTATATAAATTACACATCGCGGACTCTCAGATTCGTATTATGAAAGTAATACAATCATACATTTCCAACCGTATCTTCGTAGCAGCAGGGACACATCCCAACCCCGCCCTGTGTCATCTGGCGTACCACAAGGCTTGGCACTAGGACCAACACTATTCTTATATATGCAGCCTCGGTCTGGTACCCTTGGACCACAAAACACCAAAAGCAGCAATTGCAGGTACAACAAAACAAGTGCCTAAGACTAGCCACAAACGCACGACTCTCAACACGTTAAAAAATAACCACACTACACCAGAATACAGGCATACACACTAGACACATACATAGAATATAGAATCACCCCCCAGTCAATAACAATAATATGAACATTAGAAAAAAAATGAAAAACACAACAGAAAACAAAATATAAAAACTGAAAAATGCAAAACACAACAAGCATGAGAAACGCATGAAACAAAAAAGCATGAAAAAAAATCCGCGTGCAGCAGAGAGAGAGAGAGAGAGAGAGAGAGAGAGAGAGAGGGGGGTATTGTACATATTGGCTTTATGGAAGCGTGACACATGTTCGTGATTCTAAATGGTGTAGATTTCTCGAGAATATAGCATCAATCGTTGTTCCCAATTTAGTCGTAGCAATGTTCCGGTCGTTATTCATAACTAAACCGAATTTCTCACGAAGAAAGTAAAGTAGTGATAAGGACGCATCCTCCACAAAAAGATCATCATCCATTTGGATCAGATTCGAAAGCCCAATCCAGATATATACAGCAGTTGGGCCGTAAGCCAAAAAGATAGATGTATAAGTGAGATGCAGTACATACGCTCGCGTACCTGACCTACACCAACCCGAAGTTGACCGCATCTTCTGAACTACTTTATGCGCGTTGGTTCCAGTTTTTTTAAGTGAAATAGAAAATAAAGCATGCGCAAATAAAATGTATTATATTATAATATTTGTGTTTATCTCTATTCAACTTAAAGTAGGAGGTAAACAACTCCAAATCGTCATAATATTATTGGCTCTCTGGCTTAGGTGGGGGTGTGTTTATATTGTCTCTATGGCTCACAGATTATAAAGTATTAGGATAGTGGTATTAGCCCTATAATCTTTTTGGTATGGTTATTATATTGTTTGTTTAAATGTGGTGTTAATGTGATGTTAATGTAATGGTAATAAAAAAATGTGAAAAGCGACGACTCCAGTTTGCATCAATACACCAACTGATCCAACTGATTTCCAACTGATGAGAAGTGTAGCAGACAATGGATTGCTATGTCAGGTAGGCACATCGAAATTTCAGATTTCTTACTTACTTACTTACTTATATTCCAAATATGTTTCTAGTAGGTAACTTTTCATTTCAATTTTTCTCTGAATTCCTATTGAATCCTACCAATTTTTCAACAATTGCTCTACCACTACTTATAGGTAGTTCTACATTTCAACTATATTGAATTATGTAGGTATTTAGGTATCAAGTTATGGTTTAAAATGTTGTAACCAATTTTGGATTTATATTAAATGTTTCTATATGAAGATGTATAGTAGAAACGCTTGTTTATAAATTATTTTATATTATATAGATTGCCGAATAAACAGTTACAAAGCAAACATAGGTATGTTTTTCAAATGAAATAACCTAAGGTTAAGGTGGGGTAACTGCGACTCCACCTTATCTTACCAGAAATTTCGCAATTGAAATGTAAAAAGCCATGCAAATTTTTATTAATCCTATATATTTTCAACTGTGATACATTAATCCATGAAGTATTGGGAGTGTAAATCCTCTCTCCAGATTTGTCGTGGATCTAGTGGATAAAATTTTAACTAAATGAACGGATGAGTTCATAAAAACTTTTTATTTTCAATTTTCATTCTAACAAAATTAAACCTGGAATTTAACATATATGTATTACAAAAAGGAAAATAACTCTGAAGCCTATGTCCAATGTAATAAATAAGTACTTCTTTTCCTAAGTTACAACTGAGTTACAGACGCACTTACCCCAGATCACATTTTATTAGGGGCAAGAGCGACATTGCAATTTCTAAAAAATCAATATAATTATTGAAAATAACACTTACCACTTGAAGAACTACGTATATGTTACCAAAAAAACCTACGAGGACAAAATGATTGTTTAAAATGCTTCATATTACAGAAGATTATTATAAAATACGCCAACTTTGCAACCGAGAATTTTCCATAAGAGGGTATGTCGTATGTGGTGACATCTCAAATAATTAAATTACAGATCTCTGCTAGGGATTATATTGTGTATTAGGGATTTATCTGAAGACCCATTAGAGGGCGATACCTTTTAAGCTCTTGTAATTAAATAATTATGGCATAGTTCCACTTCCCCCCAAAACCGGTCTTACCCCACCTTACCTGATATATTTTACTTTCAAATAATAGCTAAAATGCGACCGAAATAATACCGAAAATGCGAAATTTTAGTTGCGTTTTAGTTAAGTTCATAAGGCGTTTTCTAGAACTATTGTCACAAATATAACTAAATAAATAAATATAAAAATAAACATATTTTGGCGACAAATTAGAAAACACACTGTATAGTAAATTAATGCATAATAATTATAAAATTTTAGTCAAATAAGTTCCATATTAATAATGAATAAATTCCGGATGCTATAAAGGATGTAAGGTATCTTATATCATTTATTGGCATTAGCTAGTAAGTACAGTTTATTTGCTGAGTAAAGATATTTCAAATGGAACTTTAAAGGAAGTAGAAAACAATGAACTTATTGAATAGCGAATCTGCTAGACTTGCTTTTATCCCTGGATGACAAGAAAATAGGAAATTGATGGTTTTTGGGGGGAGATAGCAAGCTGGGAAGAAGTGAGTTAGTGGGTTTTTGAGAATTGAGATAGACAAGTTGACATATCTCCTGAAGCCATGGGGGTAGATTTAGTGAAAGGAATAATGTAAGTAATATCAATTTGTTAAATAGTGATAGGTGTTCCTCAAAGGTGTCAAAGTAAAAGTATGAATAAATAAATAAGTTAGTTGTAGTGAGAGAATGTGGTTTTATTAAAACTAAGCCTAGCCCAAAAAGATAAATGAGCACTAGAAACGTAACACTATAGTCTAGATATAATTTTTTCGACGGGGATCTTTTCGAAAAGGTTTTCAAGAATGGCTCCAACAAGTGAAAAAAATCTAAGATTTTTAGTTTGACAATTATCGGGGTTTTTATGTTAATTTAAAACTTGAGAAAATAAGTTAATTATAAACGCATATCTAATAAAAAAATTACGGGTAATATTTTTCGAGAAATTACGGGAAAAAGTTTATAAACCACGCAGGGCAATTTTCTTTAATCGAGTATCATTTTTGTTTTTGGAATTTTTTTCTCAATTTTTTATATAATTTTTTAGATTAGATGTCAATATCTAAGTTTACGCGCACAGTGCCTTAATAATTAGTCGTCAAAAAGAAGTAAAAATAACAAGAATCATAATTATATTAGGCTTCTTCATTTTCTGAATCTGATACATCACCATTTAAACTTAAACTATTACCTCATAATTTGCATTTGCATTCATTTAAACATTTTAAGCATATCATTTAACCCTGTTTCGAGCAACCGCATCTACTACTATTGCAATTTCTATCTGAACATTTAATGGATAAAAGCTTTCTCAGGTCTATTGGCACTGGGTCTTGAATAGTAAACTGTGGTATCCAAACATCATCTTTTAATACGCAACCAAACTTTGCGGGATTTTCATATACAGGTTCCAGTAGATGATTTATTAAAATACCCCGCAATAAATAATTTAAAAAAAAACATTGTTTTTTGGTACCCAGAGCCGGATTAATGGCGGTGTAAACGGGGTGGAAGCCCAGGGGCCCAACATATTGAGGACCTCCACAAACCATGGATACAAAAATGTTGTAACAGAAAAACTTTCCATTTTGAAGAAATTTTTAAGAAATAAGCACGCAAAGTGTCATTCACTAAATGTAATAAAGTATCAACTGCGAAAAAGGTTTTCAAAAAATGACAAAGTAGATTCCTAATATAATTTACATTACTATTACTATTAGTATAACTGTTTGTATAGATGTTAATTT
>CAXKVY010012245.1:12500-24026 GCA_964058915.1 Tetropium fuscum
AAAGACTGTACTAACTAGTATTGTGCGCAACTTGATGTACAAAGGGTGTCGCCAATTTTAGTAAAGACTGTCACATTATTTTGGTTAAAGAGTGTCACAAACTTAATTGAGATGGCTACTGTTAAAGGTAAGGTCAAATATATTAATGTTTTACTACATTCTAACAATATAGCTGGGCAAACTACAATCTAACAATATAGCTGTGAAACAAGTTAGAGACGATGTTTTAATAGTTGAAACAGCACTTGATATCACAACGCAACATCACTATTATCGTTGGAGATGATGTAGATTTACTTGCTCTTCTAATAGTACGTGCTACTTCAAACCAAGATGTTTTCTTCCATAAACCAGGGAAAATAAAATCAAATACATACTCCTCTTCACACAACGTCTGCACTTTTTAATAAATGAAAAATAAAAGTTTTTAAAATGTTCGAGAGGAGATTTGTATCAAGTTTTTAAACAAGAAAATTGTAAAGTAGAAACGATTGTGGAAAATGGATTACGCATTGTTTTGGCAATCTATGGAGCTCCTAAAAGAGATCTATTGAAAACTTTCAATCATAGATATATTAATACAGGGAGACCCAACGGTTCATTCATAAAACGCAGAAAGAGCCGATCTATTATTGTTCTAAAAACTGCAATGAGTGCGAGAGACAAAATGGAGGCAGGTATCCTTTTGGCAACGCCGCTTCGTGTGATCAGAACCCATCCAGTAGTGTATCTACTTATCTTTAAAGAATGAGTTCGGGTAAACTGCATAGTTACATAAGAAAAATACTGAATACCCTGTATCCGAAAGTTGCAATAAATGAAATGAAAATAGAAAACATTCAGAGCATAGTTTAATTCGTGTACATTAAGATAATAGTTAGTAACTGCAATGAAACTTCGTCATGTGTTTTGTAGAAATTTATTTATAATTTTAATGCAAAAAGTACAGTTATTGGACGTATTTGTTAGTTAGTGGACGGTTTAATATTAGTTATTGGACGCATTCTGAATAATTTAAATTCTATAAAAAAGACACTGTAATAGGTGTCTGACCACGTAGTAAAAATTTTTCTTGCGTGTTTGTTGAAACAACTCATAAAATCTGTCTAGTTTTTCTTTCTCTTCCTCCTCGTTTTAAATTTTTTCATCGTCAAATTAATTCACATTTCATTCATTTTCAATGTCGCTGTGTTCTCTCTGAAAATCTCTCATTCTCTGAAATCTCATCATTTTCTGTATTGTAGCATATGCGACATAGACATGTCACCACCTTCTTCTGGAATGTGAACATAGTGTTTAGGGGAAACACAATATTTGTGTCAATATTGCTTACATATGTCATATAATAAAATTACATCGTATATTTAAGAATTTGAATCATACATTCAAATTAACTTATTATAAAGTAAAGCTATTACTCGACCTATTATAAATGCAACAATCCTAATAATATGAGTGCTGTATTTAAACTAAGAAATAGAAAAACATCTACATTTTTCATTAGAAGAATATAAGAAAATACTATAACTAAAGCTCAACCAGCTCAAGCCAGAGGTTTCTCCTTTCTGGGTCTTTGGGAAACCTTATTTATCAGATTTTTTATGAATTATAATATGAATTTAATTGGAGATGAAAAAGGTATTTTGCATCACCAGAATAAAAATAATTTTAAATAAATATCGCACAACTGATTATGTACTATACAAATTACATAATAAAAATTAATGAAATAAGTATTGATTAATTATTACAGCAATATAAAAAGTTCATTTTTGGTTTCAACGCCGCCCCTGGCCAAGTCAAGCCATTATAGCTTGTATATAACCTTAAAAATACTTATATTACTTACCGATGAAAAGTAACATTTTCCAGACTTAAATGAACCACCCTTTTACAAACTATAAAATAATTCACCATAGTTACACGAGTCTATGGTTTCTTTCTTTGTCTATGGTTTTCACCATATATTATTAACGCAATAAGGCAATACAATAGATTACTTTTGCCAAAAACCTGTTTTAAAACATTTTACTATTAAAATGAATCAGATTCGTTGAAATTGTCAAATTATTTGAACATCTTTTACGGTATTCAAAGACCTCAAGTGAATTTCACAGTAAGCCTGGCAAACGTGCCGTTCGGGAGAAAAAGACGGACGACAAGGATGGAAAAATCTTGGATCGGCCAAAAACATAAACAATTCTGTCTCTTGTATTAATACGTCTATGCTTTCAATACATGACATTTGCAAAATTAACAAGACTTCATACCGCAGTGAAATTGTCGTCACTTCCACCTACTGCCGCAGCTGAATGTCAACATCTAAGTCGAGTGTATTATCAAGTACAGAATTGGCTTCGAAATAATTTAAATTCTGAACAATGGGGATGGACGATAATTAATAATATTTTGGAACCCCTTACGACTCTATTACCAGCTGCACCGGATGTTTAATTTTTTAAACACTATTTAAATACTATTACAACACTTGTAAATACTATTAAAACACTTTTAAATACTATTTTTTGCAACTTAGAGCAGGCTCCAATGAGATGTTTGTTTGCAAAGCCATGTTGCCGCGCGCGCTTACAGTCCTTTGTCATTCAGTCATTCAGTCCCCCTCCCCTTTCCCGCTGCTTTAGACTCGCTGCGCGCGCTTTCGACCTTGACAGCTCGTCGAAATCATGTCAGTCGTGGCCAAACAGTGTGAATCAATGTTGTTTTTGATTGTTCACGCTCGTTAAAATTATCTTTGGTGTAAATTTACGGTTTTTTATCCAAAAAATGTCCCTCGAAGTCGTGAACTTAAAAAGAAAAAGACCTTTTGAAATCGTTTGTTTGTTTTGTGATTCGCCAGAACAGTTAGTGATTAATCCAAAGCCAGAGTCATTTCTTACTATAAGACGGGCAGCAGGAAGACGTAAAGACGAAGTAAGTGTTAAGTTCGATAAACTATACGATCCAGAATGCAGTAGTGCTCAATGCTTTTCCTGGCACAGAAATTGTATGGCAAGCTATGTAAGTGAAGAAAAAGTGCGGCGTCGAGAATTAGTGTTACACAAGGAAGAACAAAGTGCTCAGTGAAGTACTGAAGAACGTACCACTGAAGTCCGCAGATCTCTGAGAAACCCTGAAAACACGCAGCAAAGATTAACTTGTTTAATATGCGGACAGAAAACAAAAAATAAAATCAAAAGCCTTTATACATGTTCAGAACTGTCGGCGGCTCAAAATATTTTTAATACCGCACACATCATACAAGATGATGTTTTCACAGCAATAAGTACTTGTCAGGTGCCTCAGGATTTGTTAGCCAGAGATGTAAAGTATCACAAGTCTTGCTACCGGGATTATGTCCGTATGCCGAGAGTGACTGAAAATAAACGAGGGCGTCCTTCCTCAAATATCCCTCAGAAATATTACAGACTTCCTTTGAAAAATTGATGGACGAAATAAAAACACAATTTTCTACTTGTTCCTTTGAACTGTCTCATTTGGCAAAAAGAATGGCTGAGATTACGGGATTGGAAGATGCAGTCGTGGAAAATCGAACAGTTAAAGCCTTGTTAATTGATAAATTCGGTGAAAAAGTATTGTATTCACATCCTGCTGACAGATCAAAATCGTCAATGGTATTTTTGTCAAATATTCCCTTAAGTGAAGTGGTAGAACGTGTCCGTCAATTGGATGCAGATAAAATCAAAATATGCGCAAAACAACTAAGAGTTGAGGCAAAAGCTGCTGAGCTCATACCGGACGAAAATTTATGTAACGAGACATTACTGAAAAACGCAATTAATAAACTTGAATTGCCTCTAACATGGGTTAGTTTCATGCAAACATTATTCAGTGCAAAGAACCAAAAATTGGGAGTAAGATCTCTTCAGAGGGCAAAGTCAATATTTTGTGACATTGTATACTGCATCACAGAAAAGAAGACTCCTAAACACGTAGCACTGGCCGAGTCTGTTCATCATCTTACAAGATTTGATTACATTTGATTACAATATTAAATAAATTGGGACATTGTTTGAGCTATAAAGCAGTAAAAGATCTTGACACAGAGATTACAAGAGCTATTTTGAGTGAAGATGAAAACAAAAAAGTGATTATACCTACCATTGTACGTGATCCATCATTGTATTTACATTGTGCTATTGACAACGTAAATTTCGTAATATTGCATTAAAATAAAAGTTCTCTATTGGTGTCCTGGCTTGTATTTTATTTATGACACATATATAGGCACCCCTCAGTACTAATTTTCAAATGAAATTCCATAATAAAAACCAAAAACCTTTGTATTTTACTAATTGAATTTGTGAGGGAGGGGAGGGGGGGGAGAGGGGGACCACAAAACTGGTTGGCAACATCTGTTAATTGTATATCTGGGATCTATACAAGATATATCAGAAGTCAGAATGAGGTCCGCAATTTTTGCAAACGGAACTTCACTGAGAATCCGGTCTAACTGCACCAAAGGATGCAACACAAATTGCAGGTGCAGAAAAGTTGGACTGTCCTGTTCAATGTCCTGAGGACGACGAGAATCTGGAGGAGGGGACAAAGGACGAGAACTTCAAGGAGATGACAGAGGACGAAGACGTGGAAGAGGGGACAGATTTCGAGAATGAGGATGAGCTGTAGAACAAGCAAAAAACGTAGTGTGAGGTGGTGTGGAAACACATGCACCGCTACCCTGTGTTTTCCTGCCTTATACTGTGAAAATGGTTGGTTTTAAATAAAACATGTATATAACATTTTTTGAAGAGGGTTTTTTAATATTTATTCTTACATAATCAAAAAAGTCTTACAGAAAGCAAAATATTTGCGAAAAAAAAAATCTGTGATATTTGACCTTGAATAACTTAAAATACAAACAAGGTATCGGTGGGAACTTTTGATATATTATTAGTATATTAAAAGTAAAAATATATGCAACGTTTCAGTTCACTCGGATTTTTTTAATAGATAAACCCCTATGTGACTGTACTATATGTAGTAGAAAATAATCAGGTGAAAAAGACTGTTCAGGAGAAATAGGCTGTTCAGAATAAATAGACTCAGGGGAAAATCAGGGGAAAAAGACCGTTTAGCAGAACGGTCAAGACTATGATGAGAAGAATACTGCTTAGAGGAAAAAACTCTTCTATGAAAAATTATGTTCAGGAGAAATTCTGACTGTTCACGAAAAGACTGTTCACGAAAAAAAACGATTTGCTCCGATTTGAAAAAACAATTGCTCTGAAGAAAATATGTTTGTTTACCCCAAGAGTATACCGGCTACTGTTAGATTACCGCTGTCTGATATGCACAACATAGCAAAAAAGATTGAAAACCTGTACAAAGTTTTAGTGTTTATACGTGAGGCTTTTTATGATTTTAAGGACCTTTCTGAACGTCTAGGTATAGGAACTGGATATAACGTATCTCCTAAAAGTTTTGGCATAAAATGAAATGACAATAAAATAAAAATTGAAGTAATATCAAGTTGCCTTTGGAAAGAAAACATTGTTTACTTTGTTGACTTTAAGATGACAGTTAGTATTTTTGAATTTGTTGATTTACAATGTCGGAGAAATCATAACTCCGAAAAAGAATGCCGAAATATTCCAAATCTTGGAGAAGGAAAATATTTCACGTAGACCGATTTATCGCACAATAGCAGAGTGCGAGCAGGTAATACCCTGCCTAAACCTTAAACCTCCCAAAAGGTGGAAGACCACGGGTATTTAGAGCAGAGAGGACAGGGAGGTTGGTAAGCAGAGCGAAAAACCAGGTCAGGATGTCAGTGAGGAGAATAACTCGTCGATAAGGTACTTCAAAGAGAATTGAAGAGGAATGGTCAAAAATATCTAAAAAGACGTTAATACACCCAAGCCCAATTATCACGGCAATACCACGATGCTGCCGTCGACTGAGGCGGGTGAATCTTAGATACTGAATGGATTTACAGGTAACGACTCAGAGAGTTAATACTCCTTCCTGTATTGAATTACACCTGCAAATCCGATAAGATAGCCATGGTCATTCACCAATACCTCCACCAGGTGTAGACTAGTTTCGAGCTGTTGGCTCTCAGCAGTACACCGTAGGTAGAGGAATTAATCTTGTGACAGGCAGCGTTCTGCAATGCAGGCACCTAGAGCAGCGACCCTAGCCAAAAGTAGGCTAAACTACATACTGAATGGATTTACAGGTAACAACTACTCAGAGAGTAGTCCTTACTGTATTGAATTACACCTGCAATACTCCTTACTGTATTGAATTACACCTGCAAATCCGATAAGATGCCATGCTTGCACTCTACTGCTTGGTCTGCTTGACTGATTCTAAAATAGTTAACTACTAAAAGTGAACGTAACAAGCTATAGAAGATGGATAAACAAACTAAAATGGTTTTTTCAGGTGAGCGGTACGGCATGCTGAGTGTTAAAGCCTCCGTGGCTACAGTCATAAGAAAATATAGTTTTCTTACGACATAAAAATCAATAGAAGATATCAAGTTAGGCATGTCCATTTTACTAACCGTGAAGGGAGGATCGCAATTATCTGTTAAATTAAGAGAACTTATTTAGCTTCTATTATAAACAACTTGATAACCATTGGCCATTATTGGGAAAGGGATGTAACATATTTTTACATTTTTATTTTTATATCATATTTTTACACCTTTATTGAGGATCTTCAATAAAGGTGAAAGAACTTCTACAACTTCTAAGTGGTTCGTTTCCCTGTGTATAGTGGTTAGTTTCCATGTGTATGTCCAGATATAGCACTCGTAAGTGTATCTTCCTTCTTATTCGTATATTTGCTTATTTCTCTATGTAACGAAATGCTACAAACCCAAGATTACTTTTCACAATATATATATATATATATATATATATATATATATATATATATATATATATATATATACACATATATATATATATATATATATATATATATATATATATATATATATATATATATATATATATATATATATATATATATATATATATATATATATATATATATATATATATATATATATATATATATATATATATATATATATATATATATATATATATATATATATATATATATATATATATATACAGGGTGAGTCAGTTTTTTGTAGACAAACTTTAACAGGAGATAGAACGCACGTTTTTAAAAAGAAAAGTGCCTATAAAGATATGGCCGATCTAGCTTCCTAAGGAAGATACAGGGTGTTAAAATTTAATTTTTTTTTACATTAATGTGTAATATTTTCTGAACGGAATGATATATTCACTAAATATTTTACACATATCTTAACCTGCATAGGATCAACATGTTGTATTGTTCCTGTCGAAAATACTATAGTGGATGTTACTTTTTTCGGGTACTTCGACTATTCTGCATAATAGAACTTTTTTTTCGTACGCCACTGACATTATCTGATACATATTTCTAAAATAACGGCCCATTAGTAACAATTTTGATCTCTTGTAATTTTGCTCTAACTATGACAGTTTTCGAGATATTGGCCGTTGTTTCTCTGACAGTGTAATGTCGTTATTATAATTTTTTTTTCTCGAATTTTCTTTATGACTTATAAACGAACGCTTAGATTTTTTCATGTTTGGGGGATAATGCCTATTAATTAAGGTGCATAAAACAAGCGGTAAGAATGTTCAAAAACTTGCACAGTGGCGGGGTGGAAGGGGTGCTCCACCCCTTTCGTAAACAGAACTTCTACGCCAAAGACTATTTAAAAAAAACTGTTATTTTCATTATCTACATACAGTTTAACAAAAATAATGTCCCTTCTTCTGTTTCGAAATTCCTGTGCGTTTCCTAGTTATTTTGATTTTTAGTGTTTGATGTGGTACTAAATTAAGTAATTTATTTATTAGCAATAATAATTATCGGCTAAATATTTAATTCTTTAAACGAAACCTACCTAAATATGGTTTGTTAAGGATTCTAAAAAGCCGAAATCTCTTTATCTCTTTCCAAGTAATTACAATTACAAAAAAAAACATTAGATGAACATTGATGTTAATGTTTATGGAGATATAAACATTTTTGAATTTATAGCAATATTTAATTAACAATAATAATTGTGGAATAAATAACAATTGTTAGCAATAATGATTTATAAATAACAATTACAAGAATTAATAACAATAACACTAGTACCTACATACATAAAATTAGATACTTTGTTCAAAATGTAAACCGTTCTTCTCATTACACATTTCACTGTGACGTATGATAGAACGTCTTAAGTTAACTAAATGATGCACCCTTATTTTATTGCAAGCATCTCTAATGCGATTTTGAAGTTCCTCAAGTGTATTAACCGGAGTGGTATACACTATTTCCTTAATGAATCCCCACACAAAAAAGTCAAGTGGTGTTAAATCGGGGGATCTGGGAGGCCACGCCACTGGACCTCCACGACCTATCCCCCTCCCTGGATAGTTATTGTTTAGCCAATTTCTTACATTTCTGCCATAATGGGCCGGGCACCCATCAAGTTGAATCCAAGACTGTCTTCTTAAATTCAAAGGAATGACTTCCCATATATTACCATGGTGTTCTTCTAAAAATTGTAGGAAATTTTCTGAATTTACACGTTGTGGCAAGAAATAAGGTCCAAACACGTGGTTGCCGTAAATTCCAATCCAGACATTTGTACTAAATTCATGTTGAAAACTTCGTGGTCGAATGGCATGTGGGTTTTCATGTGCCCATACATGCAGATTGTGAAAATTTACTATACCACGACGAGTAAAACAAGATTCATCAGTCCACAGTATATTGGATAAGAAATCCCTATTATTTTGAATGGAGTTAAGAACCCACCTACAATAAGTAAGTCTTCGTTCAGCGTCACCTGGACATAAACCTTGAACAGGTTGAAAATGATATGGGCGTCTGTGATCCCGTTTTAAAACCCGGGAAATTTTACTTTGGGAAATACCAAGAGCACTAACAGCACGTCGAGTACTTGTCGTTGGGTTCCTATTAAATTCCCGCAATATACGGTCTCTATCTCGTCCACGGTTGTTCTGTCGGCCCCCGGGTACATTTTTCAAACCCTGGTTAACAAATCGACGGTGGATACTCACAAAAACGGAATGATGAGGTTGTCGTCTATTTTGAAATCTTCTTCTATACTCCCTAGCTGCGTATCTTGAATTCCCATTTGCGAACCCATAAATAAAATGAATGTCGGCTTGTTCGCTATTTGTAAATGTAAACGGCATGTTACACTAATTAAAATCTGGCAAATCACATAAAATAACTTTTTAATCTTAAAAATAATAATTAATAACAGTGAAAATATTCAAGATGAAGCAAAATTGTTTGTAGATAAACTTGTAATACGTCAAACTGTCGTTTCAAAATATGACATAATGCTTACTTGTTTTTCAAGGAGTATAATATTTTGTTGCAATTATTACGTACAGTTACAAATACGCTAGTTTTAAATGGAAATTATTTAGCAACAAAAATTGAAACAGAAATTGGTACATGCACAAGTTTAATAAAACTAAAAGGAAATTTTTAAGACTTTTGGCAACTGCACAATAATCTATTGTATTGTAAGTACATTTGTAATTTAACAGATTTCAACATATAAAAGTATTGTATTTGAGTGAAGGCTTGATATAACAAATATTTATTTTGACTACATTGGAAAAAGATAAAGAATAAGAGATTTCGGCTTTTTAGAATCCTTAACACACCATATTTAGGTAGGTTTCGTTGAAAGAATTAAATATTTAGCCGATAATTATTATTGCTAATAAATAAATTACTTAATTTAGTACCACATCAAACACTAAAAATCAAAATAACTAGGAACCGCACAGGAATTTCGAAACAGAAGAAGGGACATTATTTTTGTTAAACTGTATGTAGATAATGAAAATAACAGTTTTTTTTTAAATAGTCTTTGGCGTAGATGTTCTGTTTACGAAAGGGATGGAGCACCCCTTCCACCCCGCCACTGTGCAAGTTTTTGAACATTCTTACCGCTTGTTTTATGCGCCTTAATTAATAGGCACTATCCCCCAAACATGAAAAAATCTAAGCGTTCGTTTCTAAGTCATAAAGAAAATTCGAGAAAAAAAATATAATAACGACATTACACTGTCAGAGAAACAACGGCCAATATCTCTAAAACTGTCGTAGTTAGAGCAATATTACAAGAGATCAAAATTGTTACTAAGGGGCCGTTATTTTAGAAATATGTATCAGATAATGTCAGTGGCGTACGAAAAAAAAGTTCCATTATGCAGAATATCCGAAGTACCCGAAAAAAGTAACATCCACTATAGTATCTTCGACAGGAACAATACAACATGTTGATCCTATTCAGGTTAAGATATTTGTAAAATATTTAGTGAATATATCATTCCGTTCAGAAAATATTACACATTAATGTAAAAAAAAATTAAACTTTAACACCTTGTATCTTCCTTAGGAAGCTAGATCGGCCATATATTTATAGGCACTTTTCTTTTTAAAAACGTGCGTTCTATCCCCTGTTAAAGTTTGTCTACAAAAAACTGACTCACCCTGTATATATATATATATATATATATATATATATATATATATATATATATATATATATATATATATATATATATATATATATATATATATATATATATATTTGTAACGTAAGTTGATTAAAATTTAAATAAATTTTTACCTCCTTTTTATACTTTTATATTTTACGAAGTAAGGAAAGATAGAAAAAAACCTATTAATACCATTTTTGCTTTGTAAAGATGAAGGATAAAGGTAACAATAATTATTTAAAAAGCGTATAGATGGATGTGCATCTGACAGAAAAACTATCACTGTAATCACACCCAGGGTACCCAGGAAGAAAAAACTTAGCAACTATAGTATCGAGCTGAAATGAAAGCTTCTTATTGGCTTAAAAATGGTGGTGTGAAATTTTTTATAGAAAACCATATTCAAGATTCAAGAGTTATGCCTATAATGGAAATATCAACTTGGCAAGGTAAACTATTGTTGTAGTTCATTTCTAATTATAAAATATTCATATCTATTTTATATAATTTAAATGAAGCACACCTGACCAATGCCACTAAAGCGAATAGGAACCGAAGAAAACTAAATGCTTTTGTCACAGATATACCCAATATGAACTTCCTAACTCAGACAACCATTTAAGTAATTGTTTAACAGGAATTTTACTATGAGGCTTACTTGAGATAACCTTGTGTATTGTATACATCATTCAAGTCTATATAAAATTTGGACCGCTTTTAGAGATTTGTGGTACCTAATTATGGGCTAGATCTTTGATGATGCCTTTGAGCAGGAATTTAAAAATTAATTGGAGGGGGAGGGTTGCCTAATATTTAGCTGGACCCCTCATACAGAAAAACGTGCTTTACGATTTCTAAATAATGCCCTAAATAATGAAAGCTACACTGAGCAAGATACGCGTCATGTGGTGGGAAAAAAATTTGTGTTGGTTCTATATACAGGCCGCCC
>CAXKVY010012246.1:0-2500 GCA_964058915.1 Tetropium fuscum
GTGTTAATGTGATGTTAATGTAATGGTAATAAAAAAATGTGAAAAGCGACGACTCCAGTTTGCATCAATACACCAACTGATCCAACTGATTTCCAACTGATGAGAAGTGTAGCAGACAATGGATTGCTATGTCAGGTAGGCACATCGAAATTTCAGATTTCTTACTTACTTACTTACTTATATTCCAAATATGTTTCTAGTAGGTAACTTTTCATTTCAATTTTTCTCTGAATTCCTATTGAATCCTACCAATTTTTCAACAATTGCTCTACCACTACTTATAGGTAGTTCTACATTTCAACTATATTGAATTATGTAGGTATTTAGGTATCAAGTTATGGTTTAAAATGTTGTAACCAATTTTGGATTTATATTAAATGTTTCTATATGAAGATGTATAGTAGAAACGCTTGTTTATAAATTATTTTATATTATATAGATTGCCGAATAAACAGTTACAAAGCAAACATAGGTATGTTTTTCAAATGAAATAACCTAAGGTTAAGGTGGGGTAACTGCGACTCCACCTTATCTTACCAGAAATTTCGCAATTGAAATGTAAAAAGCCATGCAAATTTTTATTAATCCTATATATTTTCAACTGTGATACATTAATCCATGAAGTATTGGGAGTGTAAATCCTCTCTCCAGATTTGTCGTGGATCTAGTGGATAAAATTTTAACTAAATGAACGGATGAGTTCATAAAAACTTTTTATTTTCAATTTTCATTCTAACAAAATTAAACCTGGAATTTAACATATATGTATTACAAAAAGGAAAATAACTCTGAAGCCTATGTCCAATGTAATAAATAAGTACTTCTTTTCCTAAGTTACAACTGAGTTACAGACGCACTTACCCCAGATCACATTTTATTAGGGGCAAGAGCGACATTGCAATTTCTAAAAAATCAATATAATTATTGAAAATAACACTTACCACTTGAAGAACTACGTATATGTTACCAAAAAAACCTACGAGGACAAAATGATTGTTTAAAATGCTTCATATTACAGAAGATTATTATAAAATACGCCAACTTTGCAACCGAGAATTTTCCATAAGAGGGTATGTCGTATGTGGTGACATCTCAAATAATTAAATTACAGATCTCTGCTAGGGATTATATTGTGTATTAGGGATTTATCTGAAGACCCATTAGAGGGCGATACCTTTTAAGCTCTTGTAATTAAATAATTATGGCATAGTTCCACTTCCCCCCAAAACCGGTCTTACCCCACCTTACCTGATATATTTTACTTTCAAATAATAGCTAAAATGCGACCGAAATAATACCGAAAATGCGAAATTTTAGTTGCGTTTTAGTTAAGTTCATAAGGCGTTTTCTAGAACTATTGTCACAAATATAACTAAATAAATAAATATAAAAATAAACATATTTTGGCGACAAATTAGAAAACACACTGTATAGTAAATTAATGCATAATAATTATAAAATTTTAGTCAAATAAGTTCCATATTAATAATGAATAAATTCCGGATGCTATAAAGGATGTAAGGTATCTTATATCATTTATTGGCATTAGCTAGTAAGTACAGTTTATTTGCTGAGTAAAGATATTTCAAATGGAACTTTAAAGGAAGTAGAAAACAATGAACTTATTGAATAGCGAATCTGCTAGACTTGCTTTTATCCCTGGATGACAAGAAAATAGGAAATTGATGGTTTTTGGGGGGAGATAGCAAGCTGGGAAGAAGTGAGTTAGTGGGTTTTTGAGAATTGAGATAGACAAGTTGACATATCTCCTGAAGCCATGGGGGTAGATTTAGTGAAAGGAATAATGTAAGTAATATCAATTTGTTAAATAGTGATAGGTGTTCCTCAAAGGTGTCAAAGTAAAAGTATGAATAAATAAATAAGTTAGTTGTAGTGAGAGAATGTGGTTTTATTAAAACTAAGCCTAGCCCAAAAAGATAAATGAGCACTAGAAACGTAACACTATAGTCTAGATATAATTTTTTCGACGGGGATCTTTTCGAAAAGGTTTTCAAGAATGGCTCCAACAAGTGAAAAAAATCTAAGATTTTTAGTTTGACAATTATCGGGGTTTTTATGTTAATTTAAAACTTGAGAAAATAAGTTAATTATAAACGCATATCTAATAAAAAAATTACGGGTAATATTTTTCGAGAAATTACGGGAAAAAGTTTATAAACCACGCAGGGCAATTTTCTTTAATCGAGTATCATTTTTGTTTTTGGAATTTTTTTCTCAATTTTTTATATAATTTTTTAGATTAGATGTCAATATCTAAGTTTACGCGCACAGTGCCTTAATAATTAGTCGTCAAAAAGAAGTAAAAATAACAAGAATCATAATTATATTAGGCTTCTTCATTTTCTGAATCTGATACATCACCATTTAAACTTAAACTATTACCTCATAATTTGCATTTGCATTCATTTAAACATTTTAAGCATATCATTTAACCCTGTTTCGAGCAACCGCATCTACTACTATTGCAATTTCTATCTGA
>CAXKVY010012246.1:7500-22888 GCA_964058915.1 Tetropium fuscum
CCGTCGTACCACTAATAGTGTATTTTTTTTAAATTTAAATTTAGAATATTTAAATTTGGTATATGTATCTAATATTTTTCAATCCAAAGTATCTTAGTATTTTACTGTATTCCGATGACATACTTGCGGAATGGGAACTTAATATGCTCGACAAGCTAAAAATTCTTCAGCAGTTTTGATTCGATAAATTAACTACTATTTAAAAAAGTCAATTTGAGAGTCACATTTTTGTCACTTTGATTGCGATAAAAAAGGTGTATCAAAATATATCGCTGGTTAAGAAGAAGACTGTCAAACTCAAAAAAACGCAAAACCTGTTTTCCATATAAAATTCCATGCAATTAAAGTATACTTTTACGTGTAAAAGAGTCACATCTTTAGGTTAACTAGTCTATCCTAGATTGCGCTGCCATCGGATGACACAAGTGGGATCTTTACAATAGGTTTTTGGAAAGACTGTACTAACTAGTATTGTGCGCAACTTGATGTACAAAGGGTGTCGCCAATTTTAGTAAAGACTGTCACATTATTTTGGTTAAAGAGTGTCACAAACTTAATTGAGATGGCTACTGTTAAAGGTAAGGTCAAATATATTAATGTTTTACTACATTCTAACAATATAGCTGGGCAAACTACAATCTAACAATATAGCTGTGAAACAAGTTAGAGACGATGTTTTAATAGTTGAAACAGCACTTGATATCACAACGCAACATCACTATTATCGTTGGAGATGATGTAGATTTACTTGCTCTTCTAATAGTACGTGCTACTTCAAACCAAGATGTTTTCTTCCATAAACCAGGGAAAATAAAATCAAATACATACTCCTCTTCACACAACGTCTGCACTTTTTAATAAATGAAAAATAAAAGTTTTTAAAATGTTCGAGAGGAGATTTGTATCAAGTTTTTAAACAAGAAAATTGTAAAGTAGAAACGATTGTGGAAAATGGATTACGCATTGTTTTGGCAATCTATGGAGCTCCTAAAAGAGATCTATTGAAAACTTTCAATCATAGATATATTAATACAGGGAGACCCAACGGTTCATTCATAAAACGCAGAAAGAGCCGATCTATTATTGTTCTAAAAACTGCAATGAGTGCGAGAGACAAAATGGAGGCAGGTATCCTTTTGGCAACGCCGCTTCGTGTGATCAGAACCCATCCAGTAGTGTATCTACTTATCTTTAAAGAATGAGTTCGGGTAAACTGCATAGTTACATAAGAAAAATACTGAATACCCTGTATCCGAAAGTTGCAATAAATGAAATGAAAATAGAAAACATTCAGAGCATAGTTTAATTCGTGTACATTAAGATAATAGTTAGTAACTGCAATGAAACTTCGTCATGTGTTTTGTAGAAATTTATTTATAATTTTAATGCAAAAAGTACAGTTATTGGACGTATTTGTTAGTTAGTGGACGGTTTAATATTAGTTATTGGACGCATTCTGAATAATTTAAATTCTATAAAAAAGACACTGTAATAGGTGTCTGACCACGTAGTAAAAATTTTTCTTGCGTGTTTGTTGAAACAACTCATAAAATCTGTCTAGTTTTTCTTTCTCTTCCTCCTCGTTTTAAATTTTTTCATCGTCAAATTAATTCACATTTCATTCATTTTCAATGTCGCTGTGTTCTCTCTGAAAATCTCTCATTCTCTGAAATCTCATCATTTTCTGTATTGTAGCATATGCGACATAGACATGTCACCACCTTCTTCTGGAATGTGAACATAGTGTTTAGGGGAAACACAATATTTGTGTCAATATTGCTTACATATGTCATATAATAAAATTACATCGTATATTTAAGAATTTGAATCATACATTCAAATTAACTTATTATAAAGTAAAGCTATTACTCGACCTATTATAAATGCAACAATCCTAATAATATGAGTGCTGTATTTAAACTAAGAAATAGAAAAACATCTACATTTTTCATTAGAAGAATATAAGAAAATACTATAACTAAAGCTCAACCAGCTCAAGCCAGAGGTTTCTCCTTTCTGGGTCTTTGGGAAACCTTATTTATCAGATTTTTTATGAATTATAATATGAATTTAATTGGAGATGAAAAAGGTATTTTGCATCACCAGAATAAAAATAATTTTAAATAAATATCGCACAACTGATTATGTACTATACAAATTACATAATAAAAATTAATGAAATAAGTATTGATTAATTATTACAGCAATATAAAAAGTTCATTTTTGGTTTCAACGCCGCCCCTGGCCAAGTCAAGCCATTATAGCTTGTATATAACCTTAAAAATACTTATATTACTTACCGATGAAAAGTAACATTTTCCAGACTTAAATGAACCACCCTTTTACAAACTATAAAATAATTCACCATAGTTACACGAGTCTATGGTTTCTTTCTTTGTCTATGGTTTTCACCATATATTATTAACGCAATAAGGCAATACAATAGATTACTTTTGCCAAAAACCTGTTTTAAAACATTTTACTATTAAAATGAATCAGATTCGTTGAAATTGTCAAATTATTTGAACATCTTTTACGGTATTCAAAGACCTCAAGTGAATTTCACAGTAAGCCTGGCAAACGTGCCGTTCGGGAGAAAAAGACGGACGACAAGGATGGAAAAATCTTGGATCGGCCAAAAACATAAACAATTCTGTCTCTTGTATTAATACGTCTATGCTTTCAATACATGACATTTGCAAAATTAACAAGACTTCATACCGCAGTGAAATTGTCGTCACTTCCACCTACTGCCGCAGCTGAATGTCAACATCTAAGTCGAGTGTATTATCAAGTACAGAATTGGCTTCGAAATAATTTAAATTCTGAACAATGGGGATGGACGATAATTAATAATATTTTGGAACCCCTTACGACTCTATTACCAGCTGCACCGGATGTTTAATTTTTTAAACACTATTTAAATACTATTACAACACTTGTAAATACTATTAAAACACTTTTAAATACTATTTTTTGCAACTTAGAGCAGGCTCCAATGAGATGTTTGTTTGCAAAGCCATGTTGCCGCGCGCGCTTACAGTCCTTTGTCATTCAGTCATTCAGTCCCCCTCCCCTTTCCCGCTGCTTTAGACTCGCTGCGCGCGCTTTCGACCTTGACAGCTCGTCGAAATCATGTCAGTCGTGGCCAAACAGTGTGAATCAATGTTGTTTTTGATTGTTCACGCTCGTTAAAATTATCTTTGGTGTAAATTTACGGTTTTTTATCCAAAAAATGTCCCTCGAAGTCGTGAACTTAAAAAGAAAAAGACCTTTTGAAATCGTTTGTTTGTTTTGTGATTCGCCAGAACAGTTAGTGATTAATCCAAAGCCAGAGTCATTTCTTACTATAAGACGGGCAGCAGGAAGACGTAAAGACGAAGTAAGTGTTAAGTTCGATAAACTATACGATCCAGAATGCAGTAGTGCTCAATGCTTTTCCTGGCACAGAAATTGTATGGCAAGCTATGTAAGTGAAGAAAAAGTGCGGCGTCGAGAATTAGTGTTACACAAGGAAGAACAAAGTGCTCAGTGAAGTACTGAAGAACGTACCACTGAAGTCCGCAGATCTCTGAGAAACCCTGAAAACACGCAGCAAAGATTAACTTGTTTAATATGCGGACAGAAAACAAAAAATAAAATCAAAAGCCTTTATACATGTTCAGAACTGTCGGCGGCTCAAAATATTTTTAATACCGCACACATCATACAAGATGATGTTTTCACAGCAATAAGTACTTGTCAGGTGCCTCAGGATTTGTTAGCCAGAGATGTAAAGTATCACAAGTCTTGCTACCGGGATTATGTCCGTATGCCGAGAGTGACTGAAAATAAACGAGGGCGTCCTTCCTCAAATATCCCTCAGAAATATTACAGACTTCCTTTGAAAAATTGATGGACGAAATAAAAACACAATTTTCTACTTGTTCCTTTGAACTGTCTCATTTGGCAAAAAGAATGGCTGAGATTACGGGATTGGAAGATGCAGTCGTGGAAAATCGAACAGTTAAAGCCTTGTTAATTGATAAATTCGGTGAAAAAGTATTGTATTCACATCCTGCTGACAGATCAAAATCGTCAATGGTATTTTTGTCAAATATTCCCTTAAGTGAAGTGGTAGAACGTGTCCGTCAATTGGATGCAGATAAAATCAAAATATGCGCAAAACAACTAAGAGTTGAGGCAAAAGCTGCTGAGCTCATACCGGACGAAAATTTATGTAACGAGACATTACTGAAAAACGCAATTAATAAACTTGAATTGCCTCTAACATGGGTTAGTTTCATGCAAACATTATTCAGTGCAAAGAACCAAAAATTGGGAGTAAGATCTCTTCAGAGGGCAAAGTCAATATTTTGTGACATTGTATACTGCATCACAGAAAAGAAGACTCCTAAACACGTAGCACTGGCCGAGTCTGTTCATCATCTTACAAGATTTGATTACATTTGATTACAATATTAAATAAATTGGGACATTGTTTGAGCTATAAAGCAGTAAAAGATCTTGACACAGAGATTACAAGAGCTATTTTGAGTGAAGATGAAAACAAAAAAGTGATTATACCTACCATTGTACGTGATCCATCATTGTATTTACATTGTGCTATTGACAACGTAAATTTCGTAATATTGCATTAAAATAAAAGTTCTCTATTGGTGTCCTGGCTTGTATTTTATTTATGACACATATATAGGCACCCCTCAGTACTAATTTTCAAATGAAATTCCATAATAAAAACCAAAAACCTTTGTATTTTACTAATTGAATTTGTGAGGGAGGGGAGGGGGGGGAGAGGGGGACCACAAAACTGGTTGGCAACATCTGTTAATTGTATATCTGGGATCTATACAAGATATATCAGAAGTCAGAATGAGGTCCGCAATTTTTGCAAACGGAACTTCACTGAGAATCCGGTCTAACTGCACCAAAGGATGCAACACAAATTGCAGGTGCAGAAAAGTTGGACTGTCCTGTTCAATGTCCTGAGGACGACGAGAATCTGGAGGAGGGGACAAAGGACGAGAACTTCAAGGAGATGACAGAGGACGAAGACGTGGAAGAGGGGACAGATTTCGAGAATGAGGATGAGCTGTAGAACAAGCAAAAAACGTAGTGTGAGGTGGTGTGGAAACACATGCACCGCTACCCTGTGTTTTCCTGCCTTATACTGTGAAAATGGTTGGTTTTAAATAAAACATGTATATAACATTTTTTGAAGAGGGTTTTTTAATATTTATTCTTACATAATCAAAAAAGTCTTACAGAAAGCAAAATATTTGCGAAAAAAAAAATCTGTGATATTTGACCTTGAATAACTTAAAATACAAACAAGGTATCGGTGGGAACTTTTGATATATTATTAGTATATTAAAAGTAAAAATATATGCAACGTTTCAGTTCACTCGGATTTTTTTAATAGATAAACCCCTATGTGACTGTACTATATGTAGTAGAAAATAATCAGGTGAAAAAGACTGTTCAGGAGAAATAGGCTGTTCAGAATAAATAGACTCAGGGGAAAATCAGGGGAAAAAGACCGTTTAGCAGAACGGTCAAGACTATGATGAGAAGAATACTGCTTAGAGGAAAAAACTCTTCTATGAAAAATTATGTTCAGGAGAAATTCTGACTGTTCACGAAAAGACTGTTCACGAAAAAAAACGATTTGCTCCGATTTGAAAAAACAATTGCTCTGAAGAAAATATGTTTGTTTACCCCAAGAGTATACCGGCTACTGTTAGATTACCGCTGTCTGATATGCACAACATAGCAAAAAAGATTGAAAACCTGTACAAAGTTTTAGTGTTTATACGTGAGGCTTTTTATGATTTTAAGGACCTTTCTGAACGTCTAGGTATAGGAACTGGATATAACGTATCTCCTAAAAGTTTTGGCATAAAATGAAATGACAATAAAATAAAAATTGAAGTAATATCAAGTTGCCTTTGGAAAGAAAACATTGTTTACTTTGTTGACTTTAAGATGACAGTTAGTATTTTTGAATTTGTTGATTTACAATGTCGGAGAAATCATAACTCCGAAAAAGAATGCCGAAATATTCCAAATCTTGGAGAAGGAAAATATTTCACGTAGACCGATTTATCGCACAATAGCAGAGTGCGAGCAGGTAATACCCTGCCTAAACCTTAAACCTCCCAAAAGGTGGAAGACCACGGGTATTTAGAGCAGAGAGGACAGGGAGGTTGGTAAGCAGAGCGAAAAACCAGGTCAGGATGTCAGTGAGGAGAATAACTCGTCGATAAGGTACTTCAAAGAGAATTGAAGAGGAATGGTCAAAAATATCTAAAAAGACGTTAATACACCCAAGCCCAATTATCACGGCAATACCACGATGCTGCCGTCGACTGAGGCGGGTGAATCTTAGATACTGAATGGATTTACAGGTAACGACTCAGAGAGTTAATACTCCTTCCTGTATTGAATTACACCTGCAAATCCGATAAGATAGCCATGGTCATTCACCAATACCTCCACCAGGTGTAGACTAGTTTCGAGCTGTTGGCTCTCAGCAGTACACCGTAGGTAGAGGAATTAATCTTGTGACAGGCAGCGTTCTGCAATGCAGGCACCTAGAGCAGCGACCCTAGCCAAAAGTAGGCTAAACTACATACTGAATGGATTTACAGGTAACAACTACTCAGAGAGTAGTCCTTACTGTATTGAATTACACCTGCAATACTCCTTACTGTATTGAATTACACCTGCAAATCCGATAAGATGCCATGCTTGCACTCTACTGCTTGGTCTGCTTGACTGATTCTAAAATAGTTAACTACTAAAAGTGAACGTAACAAGCTATAGAAGATGGATAAACAAACTAAAATGGTTTTTTCAGGTGAGCGGTACGGCATGCTGAGTGTTAAAGCCTCCGTGGCTACAGTCATAAGAAAATATAGTTTTCTTACGACATAAAAATCAATAGAAGATATCAAGTTAGGCATGTCCATTTTACTAACCGTGAAGGGAGGATCGCAATTATCTGTTAAATTAAGAGAACTTATTTAGCTTCTATTATAAACAACTTGATAACCATTGGCCATTATTGGGAAAGGGATGTAACATATTTTTACATTTTTATTTTTATATCATATTTTTACACCTTTATTGAGGATCTTCAATAAAGGTGAAAGAACTTCTACAACTTCTAAGTGGTTCGTTTCCCTGTGTATAGTGGTTAGTTTCCATGTGTATGTCCAGATATAGCACTCGTAAGTGTATCTTCCTTCTTATTCGTATATTTGCTTATTTCTCTATGTAACGAAATGCTACAAACCCAAGATTACTTTTCACAATATATATATATATATATATATATATATATATATATATATATATATATATATATATACACATATATATATATATATATATATATATATATATATATATATATATATATATATATATATATATATATATATATATATATATATATATATATATATATATATATATATATATATATATATATATATATATATATATATATATATATATATATATATATATATATATATATATATATATATATATATACAGGGTGAGTCAGTTTTTTGTAGACAAACTTTAACAGGAGATAGAACGCACGTTTTTAAAAAGAAAAGTGCCTATAAAGATATGGCCGATCTAGCTTCCTAAGGAAGATACAGGGTGTTAAAATTTAATTTTTTTTTACATTAATGTGTAATATTTTCTGAACGGAATGATATATTCACTAAATATTTTACACATATCTTAACCTGCATAGGATCAACATGTTGTATTGTTCCTGTCGAAAATACTATAGTGGATGTTACTTTTTTCGGGTACTTCGACTATTCTGCATAATAGAACTTTTTTTTCGTACGCCACTGACATTATCTGATACATATTTCTAAAATAACGGCCCATTAGTAACAATTTTGATCTCTTGTAATTTTGCTCTAACTATGACAGTTTTCGAGATATTGGCCGTTGTTTCTCTGACAGTGTAATGTCGTTATTATAATTTTTTTTTCTCGAATTTTCTTTATGACTTATAAACGAACGCTTAGATTTTTTCATGTTTGGGGGATAATGCCTATTAATTAAGGTGCATAAAACAAGCGGTAAGAATGTTCAAAAACTTGCACAGTGGCGGGGTGGAAGGGGTGCTCCACCCCTTTCGTAAACAGAACTTCTACGCCAAAGACTATTTAAAAAAAACTGTTATTTTCATTATCTACATACAGTTTAACAAAAATAATGTCCCTTCTTCTGTTTCGAAATTCCTGTGCGTTTCCTAGTTATTTTGATTTTTAGTGTTTGATGTGGTACTAAATTAAGTAATTTATTTATTAGCAATAATAATTATCGGCTAAATATTTAATTCTTTAAACGAAACCTACCTAAATATGGTTTGTTAAGGATTCTAAAAAGCCGAAATCTCTTTATCTCTTTCCAAGTAATTACAATTACAAAAAAAAACATTAGATGAACATTGATGTTAATGTTTATGGAGATATAAACATTTTTGAATTTATAGCAATATTTAATTAACAATAATAATTGTGGAATAAATAACAATTGTTAGCAATAATGATTTATAAATAACAATTACAAGAATTAATAACAATAACACTAGTACCTACATACATAAAATTAGATACTTTGTTCAAAATGTAAACCGTTCTTCTCATTACACATTTCACTGTGACGTATGATAGAACGTCTTAAGTTAACTAAATGATGCACCCTTATTTTATTGCAAGCATCTCTAATGCGATTTTGAAGTTCCTCAAGTGTATTAACCGGAGTGGTATACACTATTTCCTTAATGAATCCCCACACAAAAAAGTCAAGTGGTGTTAAATCGGGGGATCTGGGAGGCCACGCCACTGGACCTCCACGACCTATCCCCCTCCCTGGATAGTTATTGTTTAGCCAATTTCTTACATTTCTGCCATAATGGGCCGGGCACCCATCAAGTTGAATCCAAGACTGTCTTCTTAAATTCAAAGGAATGACTTCCCATATATTACCATGGTGTTCTTCTAAAAATTGTAGGAAATTTTCTGAATTTACACGTTGTGGCAAGAAATAAGGTCCAAACACGTGGTTGCCGTAAATTCCAATCCAGACATTTGTACTAAATTCATGTTGAAAACTTCGTGGTCGAATGGCATGTGGGTTTTCATGTGCCCATACATGCAGATTGTGAAAATTTACTATACCACGACGAGTAAAACAAGATTCATCAGTCCACAGTATATTGGATAAGAAATCCCTATTATTTTGAATGGAGTTAAGAACCCACCTACAATAAGTAAGTCTTCGTTCAGCGTCACCTGGACATAAACCTTGAACAGGTTGAAAATGATATGGGCGTCTGTGATCCCGTTTTAAAACCCGGGAAATTTTACTTTGGGAAATACCAAGAGCACTAACAGCACGTCGAGTACTTGTCGTTGGGTTCCTATTAAATTCCCGCAATATACGGTCTCTATCTCGTCCACGGTTGTTCTGTCGGCCCCCGGGTACATTTTTCAAACCCTGGTTAACAAATCGACGGTGGATACTCACAAAAACGGAATGATGAGGTTGTCGTCTATTTTGAAATCTTCTTCTATACTCCCTAGCTGCGTATCTTGAATTCCCATTTGCGAACCCATAAATAAAATGAATGTCGGCTTGTTCGCTATTTGTAAATGTAAACGGCATGTTACACTAATTAAAATCTGGCAAATCACATAAAATAACTTTTTAATCTTAAAAATAATAATTAATAACAGTGAAAATATTCAAGATGAAGCAAAATTGTTTGTAGATAAACTTGTAATACGTCAAACTGTCGTTTCAAAATATGACATAATGCTTACTTGTTTTTCAAGGAGTATAATATTTTGTTGCAATTATTACGTACAGTTACAAATACGCTAGTTTTAAATGGAAATTATTTAGCAACAAAAATTGAAACAGAAATTGGTACATGCACAAGTTTAATAAAACTAAAAGGAAATTTTTAAGACTTTTGGCAACTGCACAATAATCTATTGTATTGTAAGTACATTTGTAATTTAACAGATTTCAACATATAAAAGTATTGTATTTGAGTGAAGGCTTGATATAACAAATATTTATTTTGACTACATTGGAAAAAGATAAAGAATAAGAGATTTCGGCTTTTTAGAATCCTTAACACACCATATTTAGGTAGGTTTCGTTGAAAGAATTAAATATTTAGCCGATAATTATTATTGCTAATAAATAAATTACTTAATTTAGTACCACATCAAACACTAAAAATCAAAATAACTAGGAACCGCACAGGAATTTCGAAACAGAAGAAGGGACATTATTTTTGTTAAACTGTATGTAGATAATGAAAATAACAGTTTTTTTTTAAATAGTCTTTGGCGTAGATGTTCTGTTTACGAAAGGGATGGAGCACCCCTTCCACCCCGCCACTGTGCAAGTTTTTGAACATTCTTACCGCTTGTTTTATGCGCCTTAATTAATAGGCACTATCCCCCAAACATGAAAAAATCTAAGCGTTCGTTTCTAAGTCATAAAGAAAATTCGAGAAAAAAAATATAATAACGACATTACACTGTCAGAGAAACAACGGCCAATATCTCTAAAACTGTCGTAGTTAGAGCAATATTACAAGAGATCAAAATTGTTACTAAGGGGCCGTTATTTTAGAAATATGTATCAGATAATGTCAGTGGCGTACGAAAAAAAAGTTCCATTATGCAGAATATCCGAAGTACCCGAAAAAAGTAACATCCACTATAGTATCTTCGACAGGAACAATACAACATGTTGATCCTATTCAGGTTAAGATATTTGTAAAATATTTAGTGAATATATCATTCCGTTCAGAAAATATTACACATTAATGTAAAAAAAAATTAAACTTTAACACCTTGTATCTTCCTTAGGAAGCTAGATCGGCCATATATTTATAGGCACTTTTCTTTTTAAAAACGTGCGTTCTATCCCCTGTTAAAGTTTGTCTACAAAAAACTGACTCACCCTGTATATATATATATATATATATATATATATATATATATATATATATATATATATATATATATATATATATATATATATATATATATATATATATATATTTGTAACGTAAGTTGATTAAAATTTAAATAAATTTTTACCTCCTTTTTATACTTTTATATTTTACGAAGTAAGGAAAGATAGAAAAAAACCTATTAATACCATTTTTGCTTTGTAAAGATGAAGGATAAAGGTAACAATAATTATTTAAAAAGCGTATAGATGGATGTGCATCTGACAGAAAAACTATCACTGTAATCACACCCAGGGTACCCAGGAAGAAAAAACTTAGCAACTATAGTATCGAGCTGAAATGAAAGCTTCTTATTGGCTTAAAAATGGTGGTGTGAAATTTTTTATAGAAAACCATATTCAAGATTCAAGAGTTATGCCTATAATGGAAATATCAACTTGGCAAGGTAAACTATTGTTGTAGTTCATTTCTAATTATAAAATATTCATATCTATTTTATATAATTTAAATGAAGCACACCTGACCAATGCCACTAAAGCGAATAGGAACCGAAGAAAACTAAATGCTTTTGTCACAGATATACCCAATATGAACTTCCTAACTCAGACAACCATTTAAGTAATTGTTTAACAGGAATTTTACTATGAGGCTTACTTGAGATAACCTTGTGTATTGTATACATCATTCAAGTCTATATAAAATTTGGACCGCTTTTAGAGATTTGTGGTACCTAATTATGGGCTAGATCTTTGATGATGCCTTTGAGCAGGAATTTAAAAATTAATTGGAGGGGGAGGGTTGCCTAATATTTAGCTGGACCCCTCATACAGAAAAACGTGCTTTACGATTTCTAAATAATGCCCTAAATAATGAAAGCTACACTGAGCAAGATACGCGTCATGTGGTGGGAAAAAAATTTGTGTTGGTTCTATATACAGGCCGCCCAAGTCTAATGTTCCGGACTGTATAAATGCTCTAGAAAATATATTAACTACTATTATTCCAGACTTTGATTATATTATTTTCGGTGGGGACTTTAACATAGATTTCCTGAATGGTAATTGTCCCGCCTTAAAACTTTTAAATAGCTTTTTAAATAATTACGGCTTTGAGCAATTTATGACTGAACCAACTCGCGTTACTGCAACTTCTTCGACTTTAATTGACATTATTGTTATATCATCAAATGAATTATGTTCTAATATTAATGTTATTAGAATGGACAATATATCTGATCATCGATTAGTTATTTGCAAGTTGAAAATCAAGAAAGAACGCCAACCTGTATTATATAAAACGTACAGAGATTTTTCTCAATTTGTTTACTATTTGTTTTTGCGTGACTTTAAAGGTTTCAACTGGGACCATGTATATACCTTAGCTAATATTGATCAAATCGTTGATTTTTTGGACATAAACATATGCAATATTTTCGACATCCATGCTCCCCTTAAAACATCGCGGATATCTAAACCACTAGCGCCTTGGTTGACTGATAATTTAAAGCTCATGATCAAGTTAAAAAAGAAGGCATATTCTCAATATAAGCGTTTAAAGACGGATGGTGCATGGAATGAGTATAAGGAGCTGAGAAACCTAGTTAACCAATCAATTAAATCAGAAAAAAAGGCTTTTTTACATCACAAATTTAAAACCGATCCAAAAAATTTTTGGAAATTAGTGAGAACCCTAAATATTAATTCCATCGGAAATACTATTTCGGCGGCAACAGTAGGTAAATCTGAAGATTTTCTTGCCAATTTTGCCAATCCAGTCGCACAAGTTCAACCTAATGACAACAATACAATTCTTAATAATTATATAGATAAAAAGTATTGTGTCGGCGGTAACGAATTTGCCTTCATCGAAGTTACATTAGAACAAATTGAAAAAATTATTTATTCACTAAAATCTTGTGCTAAAGGCTCTGACGGCTTCGATGTAAAAATGATTTTGCTTGTCCCTCTCCACTTGAACAACCATCTAACTTTTCTTATAAATATGTGCCTCTCTCACGGGTTGTTTCCAGCAGCCTGGAAAAACGCAAAAGTTATCCCTATTCCTAAAAACCAAAATCCCACCCATATAACTCACTTCAGACCTATTAGCATTCTACCTACCTTGTCGAAAATCCTAGAAAAATTGTTTCTCAACAAGTAAACGCCTACCTTAATGATTCTAATATTTTACCTGTTACTCAGTCTGGTTTTAGATCACAACACAGTACTTGTACGGCAATGCTAAAAGTCACAGATGACATATTTAAAGAAACCGATGCTAATAACAATGTTTGTCTTATACTTTTAGATTTTAGTAAGGCCTTCGATACCTTAGATCATTCAACCCTCTGTTTAAAATTAAAATATTTCGGCTTCTCGGAAATATCAGTTAATTTTTTCCGTAATTACCTTACTGGTAGGCACCAGAGAGTGATTTTGAACGATGACATATCTGACTTTTCTGAAATAACTAAATAGGTTCCTCAGGGTAATATTTTAGGACCTCTACTATTTTGTATTTACACGGTAGATTTTTATAAGTACATTAAATATTGTCAGTCGCATTAATACGCTGATGATACTCAGGTATATTTTCCCTTTAGTTTTGAAACTTTACCCTTGGCTGTGACGAAAATTAATACTGACTTAGACACTATTTCTGATGTATCTTTAGCTCACAAGCTTGTGTTAAATCAATCTAAAACTGAATTGTTAGTTTTCGGAAGCAAGAGAGATCTTGTTATTAACGACCCTGTCTTCAATATTATGTTAAATGGCCATCGTATCGTTCCCAGTGAAAGCTGTATGAATTTAGGTTTATGGCTGGACACTTCTCTTCGATTTTCTAAACACGTGAGTCATCTTATACAAAAATCATTTGCCAAACTTAAGGTGTTATACATGCACAGAGACTACCTTAGTACCGACGTTAAGCTAAAATTGTGTGACTCCTTAATATTAGCCACTTTATCATACTGTGATATTGTATATTGGCCTGCCTTACTGTGTAAAGACAAAGAAAGCCTGCAGAAGATACAAAGATCAAAATGCATGTTTGAGGTACAGTTATAATTTGCAAAAATTTGATCATATCTCACCGAGTTTTCAGTCTTCCAAGTGGTTAAACCTGACCGAAAGATTTAAATTGCATTTATCTTATATGTTATTTAAGATTTTTAAAAACAATAAACCTAAATATTTAGTCTCCAAGCTAGTAAAACATTCTGATATACATAGACGCTCAACACGTTCATCGCGATCAACTTTGTATCCCTAAGCATAGAACTCAGTTCCAGCGGTCTTTGAGTTATAATAGTAGTAAGATTTTCAATTTAGTACCTTGTAAATGTCAAATCCCTTTCGTCTGTATATTCTGTCAAAAAACTGTTAAAAAACATAATGTTAGCTGATAGACAGTCTATTTAATTGTAAGAAGATTATTATTATTATTCATATTTCTATTCACCTATGTTGACCTTTTTGTTTGTGTATATTTCGTATTACAGTACGCTAATTGTTATTTAGTTTACTTTTTAGTTTACTGAGATGGTTGTATGGAAGAGCAACAATGTTGAATATCGCCATCTCTCTTATATATATATATATATATATATATATATATATATATATATATATATATATATATATATATATATATATATATATATATATATATATATATATATATATATATATATATATATATATATATATATATATATATATATATATATATATATATATATATATATATATATATATATATATATATATATATATTGTTCTTTTAGCAAGAAATAAAGACATATCATTATTATTATTATTATGTATCATTGCAAACGTATCATTGCAAAACGTTGTCACGTTTCATTGCAAAATTGAAAACGGCACTTTTTCAAGTTTTACTCAATAATTGAAAACGTTATGATTTTAGACAAACAAGTTTCGAACAAAAGTTGTTCAGCGGATGATTTTACGTAAGAATTAAATTTTTTTGCGAAATTGCATTTTGTCTATGCGATATTTGGTGTCCAATTTAAAAAATGCGAAAAAGATTCTCTGCATTCGTTGATATTGGAGAAGACCATAGCCATTAGCAGGCTTAAAAATATGCGCCCCTTACGATTTACCCTTACGATTATATGACGAACAATTTTGCAGTTAACTTGCAATTTCGGAACGCTCCCCAACCTGTCACAATTCCGCATTACATCGCCTCCCCTCCGATTTTGCCGCTCAGATGATCGGCTTGGCTATATTCATTGAATTTTCCTACCAAAAAGCACACATGCTATAATATTTATAAAGATGCTAATTAAAATTTCTTGGAAAAACCTACCGAATTAATTGTTGTTGT
>CAXKVY010012247.1:0-25612 GCA_964058915.1 Tetropium fuscum
CGGGGTAGTTTCCACAAACACCAAAACACTTCCACTTCGCTCTACGCGTGTTTCGCCAACCAGGTTAGCATCATCCGGAGATGATTAAAACTAATCTTAAACTACAAAATCTACCATATTTATACTATTTTCATGGTGACGTCACTAATGATATCACCGTGAAATTTACGCAAGAATATTCAATTGCAAGAGGGTGAAATTTTGATTTCCTTTGATGTTTGTTCATTCCACAGACCTTGGACTATCTTGAGGATTTACTCGAATTAAACAACTATAGAAAAGAAGTAATAGAATATATAAACCTTACTTACGATTATATAAACCTTACAAAACTTTGTATGAAACAAAATTGCTTCCATTTCAATGACAAGTTCTATGTACAACATGAAGGAACCGCAATTGGTAACTATTTATCGCCTTTCATTGCTAATGTCTTCATGAGTCGATTTGAAACTGAAGCAAAAGAATAATTCGAGTATTTTCCTAGGATTTGGCGGAGGTATGCGGATGACATTTTTGCCGTGTTTGACACTAAGATTGCGGATGTAGAAAGTCTACATATGAACTAGGAAATAATGGAAAACTTCCATTTTTAGATGTATTAGTAATTAAAAATAGTGACAATAGGTTAGAATTTGATATATATAGAAAAGATACCAGTATGATCAGATATATCCCTAAGGACTCTCACCACTGCTATCAACATAAAATGGCAAGTTTTAATTTTCTTGTCCATGGTTTACTAAGTTTCCCTCTCAGTTTGAGAGGTTTGAAAAAGAAAAAGTATTAATTAAAGATATAGCTGTGAGTAATGGTTATCCTAGAGATATAGTTGAAAAACTAATTAGGAAGCGTAAATTTAAGGACACATTTCGTAATTCTACGACCTTTCAAAAGGATGTAGAGGCTCCAAAATATGTATCCATCCCGTACGAACCCCGGTTTACTCGGGGTTTGAGTAAGGTCTTCAAAAACGTGGGTATAACAGCGATTCATTCGTCGAGTAATAAATTACAACAACTTTTAGACAATCCAAAGGATAAAATTGTTACAAATGAAAGGTCTGGGATTTACGAAATTAGTTGTAATGATTGTGATCGAAAATATGTTGGACAAACGAGACGACCAATTAACAGCAGATTTAAAGAGCATAGGGCTCATCTAAAATATGGAAGAACAGATAAGTCTAGTGTTGCACAACATGCTTTTGACAACAATCATAGAATAGATATTAGTAATTTAAGATTAGTTAGAAATGTGATCAATAATAGACAGTTGGATGCATTTGAGAGCATAGAAATTGTAAAATGTAAAAGTAGTATGAATAGCGACATGGGACCTATACCATATAGCCCGCTTTACGCGTTGCTTAGCAACCGATAATTGAAGCGTGATTAGTCACGCATAAATTTCACGATGATATAATTAGTGACGTCACCATTAAAATAGTATAAATATGGTAGATTTTGTAGTTTAAGATTAGTTTCAATCGCCTCCGGATGATGCCAACCTGGTTGGCCAAACGCGCGTCGAGCGAAGTGAAAGTGTTTTGGTGTTTGTGGAAACTAGGTATTTCTAGTGTTATATAAATGATATTTTATTTTCAATTTTAATTTCAACAGAGCAATATCTACTTGCGAGATTATTGTGTTGTTGTGATTATTTGGAAATTATTATTTCAACTTTTGGAATTTTTTTTTGAACAGTTGAAAATATCAAAAGACGCCGACAGTTTCGCATTCCCATGTTAGCAAAAGAACACTCCCAAGTATTTCGCATGTTAGATAAAAATAACTCCTAAAAGTAATACCTAGGTTAAGAAACAGGGCAGCATTCTATAGGTTTAAGTTGTGTTTCCGCATTCGTTCGTTCATGTACTTATCTTCACCCGATCGGCAAATATCGACTTAATAAATGATAATTTATTATTATGGTTTAATATTAAAGTGTCGGGAACAATAAAGTGCGATTTTAAGTGTATTTGACATCATATTCATTGCATTATATGGACTTTATAAAAGTTATGTCATGGGCCTAATGCCGTTGATATGCCTAATTCTTCTTTTGTATACAATAATGTAATGGAAAAAAAATTCAGACAGTGGGAAGACTTTCACCGACTGTGTACTAGGAAAGATTATTCGGAAGATGAAGATGAAGATGATTTTAATATGAAAGACAATAAAAATAAGAAAGCTAGAAATTTGTTGAAAAAACACTGTGTATTCATATAATCAAGATCGAACATCACCTTTTCGTGATATAAAAGTTATGTTACAAAATTATATAGTCACAAAGCGTTCGAATGAAGGGTTATATTTTATTTATGAAAATAAAAAACTGGTAGTTGGCAGGCAGAATTTGCATTAGTATTAGAATTATTATCAGTGCATGCAGCTGCTGCGATAAAATCTCTATGGTTTCTAACAGGTCAATTCACCCTTCATTTCTAGTGTCTACATGCAAGCACATGCTTTTTGACGAATATATTAACAGCTAAATATAAAACCACTTATGGTAATCCTCGGCAATGCATTCTCAAAGTTTACAATATTTAATGTTCAAAAATAAATTACTAATAAATATTTGTAGAAAACAAAATAAGGTTATACCTACTACTCTAGTGTCAGCATTTATAACCTGCATCAATATATCTGATGTTAACCAGATTACTTTCCGGCTGTTATTTTGTTATTTGTTAACTAATTGAGATGGAACTTGACATGCATCACATTATGTCAACATGACAGTTTTTCATCTTGATTTCAAATGTTTGTCACTTCTGGTTGTTCCACAAGAAGTGGCCCCCAACAATTGATTTTTATATGATGTACCTTGCAATTTTTTTTAGTCTTGGCAAAAAAATTACAAGCTTATCTCCTTTATCTATCTCATTTTAAAAATTTGCACATGATCCTAACAAAATCTTTCGGTCAACTCTTAATATTATTGTGCTCCTGTTGCTGGCAAGAAGAAAGTTGCAATTTTATATATTGAGAATAATATGGCCAAGAAAACACTGTATTATTAAATTTGTTTATTTATTTATGTACATAGTTTTATCATTAATTTTAGTATTGAAAATACTGTCGCGAAATAAGTGTCTGCACAGAAGAACTGCCAAAAATAACTTTATTCACACAGGAACAAACTTTATTCCGTACAACAAGACGTATACAAATGTAATGTTATCGAAGGTCAGCGCAGCTGGGCTTTTGTATGAAATAAATGCAAGCATGCATTTGCTGCGTCGTTTGTGCCTTCATTCTGACACGTAGGTAACAACGATTAGATTATGTTACGAACTATAAGCAAGATTAAAAAAAAAATTTATTTATAAAGTATACAATGTCATAACTCCTCCATCCTCAGAACAGCAATCGTGGGGTGGATGTTTCTGCTGGCGAAGGTATGGAACCTCTAGGCTTCTGGAGCTTCGAGAGCAGATCATATATCTGCTTCTTATACCATGTGAAAATAATTAATGTAAGGCATAGCATTATTCCGGAAATAGACAGGGTTGTCCATAGCGAAATTGTAGATTGGTCATTTGTTTGATCCAATAAGATGGTATAATTGTATATCTGAAGAAGTTCAACTAACTTGATGGTCGGTAGTTGTAGTGGTCATGTATTGATTGGATGTGTGGTAACTGGAATCTGGATCCATTGATCCATCAAATACCAATTAATTTGATAGAAATATCTCATCATTAATTTTGATATAATATCCTTCTGGGAGGGATATTAGTGGACTTTGGTAGATTTCCAGTACGCCATCTACTGTGCAGGTTTTGTGGTTAGTCAGAACATCTGGGGTGAAGATCAGGACATTATCTCAGCTGATTCTTTCCTTGTGGGATATTCTTTCCTTGTAGGATATTTGGTAGGCAATACTCCTTGTTAGGTGATAACTCTTTCAGGAATATAGATATGTTTTCGATCTTGGGCAGGCTGCAATCTGCATCATGTATGTAGATGTACCAAGTATTAGGATAAATAAGTTGAAAACCATTAAATTCTAAGTTGAAAGTCCAAATATGTTGAAGAGTCATAGAAAGAAGACAATTTTTACCTATTTTTGTGAAAACTGCAATAAACTCACTTTTAGGCGTAATTATGTGATTTTAAAACAGCCACTACGTGAAAACTCGTAGAACAAAATTTGTAAATCATACAATCTTGCGTTTAGTTAGCATCGAAATTTGAAATTTGCATCTATATATACTCATATACTGATCATTTCTCCATTTTCCTTTTAAACGCTTATTTGACCGATTTGATAATAACAATTCTGCGCTGTCAATATGAACGTCCCCACCTCTCAAAACTCTCTTCCCAACCCTAAATTGTACTAATTACTAAAAGTACTAACCCCCCTCTCTCAAGCCCCCCTTACCAACCCTAAATTCCTTCCCACTCCTTTTTTTAAAGTATGATTTGACGATTTATAAGTATTTTGTAGTTGTAATGAGAAGTAATAATAAGTACCCAATTACAAAAAAATATTCTCTTTCTCTATATACTCATTTAGGTTTAGATTTAGAAGGTAAAAGAAGTAATTTTTCAGTATATATTGGAAGAAAAATTATTGGTAGACATATAGTCAACTGGAAAAAAGAGTAAGTTGTATAGTATGAAGATACGATGTATAGAAAACACTTTATTATATTCATTTTATTTTATTCTCATTCGTTTGGCTGGGACTGTGGAAAGTCCGGGTCTGGGGTGTTCACTATATGATGATGGTTCCAGGCTCAGGCTTTTCAGCACTCGGAGTGGCAGGCTGTGACGGCTGTTCTTTAACTAAAAGCAATGCCATCCAGTAATAATGTTGTAAAATAATGCATAAATTACCTTCTAAAGTCTCACCTGCCTCTGACAATGAGCCAATGTACAATGTAAGTTCATAACAATTAAAAGAAATATATATTTTTAAATATATTTATGGCTAAATTAAATATGCAGTTTGTACAATTACTTAATATGAACAATTACAGTTACAATTACAATTACAGAAATATGAACCATGTTTTTCCTATTTCGGTTTCAATTATATTTCTATTTAACGTCATTTTTGACATTACATAATAAATTAAAAATGTATGTATATATGAATTCCATTTATTACGATCGTGAAAAAAAATACATAAGCGACACGAACGTTCGGGGTTTTACCGTTCTCATACAAAATTGTCTTAATAGAACAGTCTTTGTTATTGCGCGAGAACACTTTCGACATCTCCTTTTGAAAATAATTTTCTCAAGTTTTGCCTGAAGTTTGTTACGTTCACTTTTGTACTTAACAATTTGAGAATACGAAATTTATAGTCGGTATATTTGATGGATAAATTGATTTTAAGCAGTTACTACGCGTTCCCTTTAGCATGTGTTTAGAAATTCAGTTCGGCGTATTACTTTCATTAGTCGATTACATTCATCAAAATTGCCACAACGCATTTAATAGATTCTTCATCATAGATTCACCACAAATATCTTAGTGCGTATCTGTGTCGCTTTGTTGTTTTGTGAGTTGAACATTGACAATTCTGAGGCTAGCCTAGGTCGGAGATCTATGGTCTAATTTCCGGGGGCGTTGGTTCGTCGCGTTTTTTTAGATGGACGCGTGAATGACATACTAGTGTTTCAACGTGGTAAGAGTTTAAGTGATTTTCTTGGTTAAATAATGTATTATGTACGTTCCGATAGAATGGGATGATTCATATAAATAATTGTTCATGTGTTGAGATTTTGGATGAATCTACACATACCACATTAGTGGGATCAAATAACTTTTGTAAAAAAACATTGATAACGTGATTTGTAAAAAACGTAAGATATTTTGTTTTCTTGAAACAGCGTGTTCATATTTTATTTTGCCTACTTTGTGTTCTCTAGAGTCTGCGTTCGATAAACTCCCTAGAGTTGATTGAGGGACAGCTAAGCTATCTTTTCGAAGCCGTTTTCCAACTACTTAGGCTTTCTTGTTTTTTGGCGGGTGTAAGTCAACCACCACCTTTTTTCTGGAACTATCTTATTTGAATCACCTTTGGAACCACCCTTAGGACCACCTTGGTCAAGTCTATCCCCTTTACCGGAGAGTTACAGGAGAGGTCCACCTTACTGGAAGACTCGTTGCTTATCACAGATAAGCCTAGTTTTAAGTATAGTTTAAAACGGGACGCACCCTGTTAGATTGCCTTGATATTGTTAGTGTGTACGCTGAAAAATATAAAATTCTTACGAGCCCTCAGCTAACGTTTGACAGGTAGATAGGTAGGTAGATAGGTAGGTAGATAGGTAGGTAGATAGGTATCTGACCTGGTTACTCAACCTATTTAGGTAGGCATTGCCTCACTATTTGTATATATATTAATTGTGGAAATGTCATCGTGTACTTTGACATTCAAACCGTTTTCTGTATAAGCTGTTTATGTATTTTATGCTGCGTTTTCAGGTATTATACCACATTTTTGGTAAATTTTTCCATTCTTTTTTTTGTATCACCATTTTTAACTTTCCAATTTATAAAGTAAACTCAGTAATAAGTATACCGTGTGTCTAAATTTTCTTTCCCCCCAAAAAAAAAATCAGAAAGTGCCAGAGTAGACTCAATACCCAGGAAAATTTGGGGACTATCGGACTTAGTTGCGCATGGTCAATGGCGTCCACCGAAATTTTATTTTTATTTTTATGAAAAGCTGAGCTAGCTTAATCAAACTTTTATTGCCCATTTAAAATCGCTGTTGAATGTACTCCAGGGGTAATCAGTTTTCTCCTAGCGACTATTTTAATAGGGCTATAATAAATGCTTCATTTTCAGCGTATGATCATCCTAAACTATTACCAGCCGTCACCACAAACCGATATAAATTGTTAATTTGATACATAACAACTGCGTCACTAGTCAAGTACGGTAAAGAAAAAGTCGTGTCTGGTATTTTCAATACGCCTAAGAAAGACCCTTGCGTAGGATGCAACTGTGAATTTTATAGTTATTTGTTAAAGGTCTGATTATTATATGATAATTACGGCATTATTTAATAAACTGGCTTATGAAACTAGCGACCGCGTGTACGACTAGCAGTGTACTGAAATTAATGTAGAAATTTCATAACAACCTCACAAATGACCCGTTGTCTCGGATAAGTTCGCCTGCTCTCCTAAGCTCAACTGCTTGCATTTAATGCCCCCGGCCTGTATAAAAACAAATAGCCGAATACGACTCTAATCCTATTTAATATTTAATTCCGCCGACTTACAATTCATCCCTCCTATATTAAAGTTTAAAATTCAAATGTTCATTTCATTTCGAGATGTAAACAGAAATAAAATAAGGAATTGAGGGTATTTATGAGACTTGCATTAGTCATGTTACTGTACACACGTGGCGTAATTAAAGTTTAATTGGGACATGTTGACCTGAAATAATAATGACGTGTGCGAGGATGACTCGGTTGTGCCAATTTGACAATCAACTAACCATATTTTCTCGAAGATAATTAACCTTATACACGAGCCATAATTTACACTAAAATTAATAGTCCAAATAAATGGTCTAATGTCCGAGAGTTTAATTATATATCCTGCCTTCTGCCGATCCTGAGTTACAGAAGGAAATATATATTTTGGGAAATATATTATTTGCTTCTCTTAAATTTTCTATACAACAATAATTAAGATGGTATCCAAGTTATCTAAATTTGATGTAAGATGCTTTAGAGTACTAATAAATACAAGCTGGCCCATCATCCCCCATTGCCATTTTGACGTCCGCTGTCAATAGTGTCAATGCCAACAGGAGCAAATTTACGTCTTCTAGTACTTACAAAGTTACATCCTTCAGTGATTTCGTTTTATATATCCTCAAAAGGTAGAATATTTTTAAATGTGAGTTACTTTCATTAAGCATGTCCTATATATAATTAAATATCACCCAAAGCAATAGAGCAATACACGTAATGTAAATTGGCTTTTAATACGAGCTTTTAAGCTCAAATTTTAACAACATTTAAACAAAGGGTGGTAATATTTGTTCTATGAAACAAATCTACCATATCTTTCACTGGGTGTCTAAAAAGTTTATTACTGTTGACAACTTTGAGAAATAACCATGTCACTTCTTTTAAATTTAACGCAACGCAACTACTATCAACGCGATACAGAATGTTTCTATACCTATTTTCAAGGGATTCTTAATTATAAGTTTTTATCAATGTTTTGGTCAATAATTTTAAAAATAATAGTAACAGTGTGTCATGAGCCCATGGAGATGTGTTTACAATATGGTATTTATATCCCGGTAAAAGTAGCTCAAAAACTAGGGGTAAGCTTACAATAATTCGTGTAAAGCTGAAAATTGGTACGAATGTTGGGAACACCATTATAAATTAAATGTGAAATGTGCCCATCTATTCCATATCTGCAAAAAGCTGTGTTTCCCATGATCTGCAATAAAATACACGCACGAGAACGTCGCCTACATACATCACTGGACCCGTGTAAAAATATTGGTGAGTGCAACTTATACGTACAAATTAATATTTTTTAATAATTAATATTTTATTTTAGTAATATTTTGTCTCCCAACAGGTAACTCCCAATTAAAGAACAAAATTAATATTAATATATATATATATATATATATATATATATATATATATATATATATATATATATATATATATATATATATATATATATACAAAATATTACTAAAATAAAATATTAATTATTAAAAAATATTAATTTGTACGTATAAGTTGCACTCACCAATATATATATGTATATATATATATATATATATATATATATATATATATATATATATATATATATATATATATATATATATATATATATATATATATATATATATATATATATATATATATATATATATATATCTTTAATTGGAAGTTACCTGTTGGGAGACAAAATATTACTAAAATAAAATATTAATTATTAAAAAATATTAATTTGTACGTATAAGTTGCACTCACCAATATATATATGTATATATATATATATATATATATATATATATATATATATATATATATATATATATATATATATATATATATATATATATATATATATATATATATATATATACATATATATATATATATATATATATATATATATACATATATATATATATATATATATATATATATATATATATATATACATATATATATAGAGTATATACATATATATATATATATATATATATATATATATATATATATATATATATATATATATTGTGAACAGAAATCTTGGGTTTGTAGCAATTCATTACAGAAATTAGCAAATAGATGAATAATAAGGAAGACACCAGTTGCAGATCTGGACATATATACGGAAACGAACCACTTAGAAGTTGTACAAGTTCTTACACCTTCATTGAGGATCTTCACAGTGATGTACGATTTATTTTGTTGAATATAATTATGTAATGAATTGCTACAAACCCAAGATTTCTTTTCACAAAACAAATATGAATCGCAAAGAACTTAGGAGTTTATAAAAAAACAGTTTATAAAAAAGTTTTGTGATTTATACAAGAGCACTAGTTTCCACACCACCGTTGAGGTAGAGTTACGGCGCGTTTCAGTCAAAATTAATTGTTAATGCGTCATAATTTCTTTTCCAGCCCCAAAGCTCAGGCTGCAAATGTTGTCCACGTCATATTTGCACTTGAAGGTAACGTCGGGAATGCTGTTGTGCTGCTGCAGACGTGGGAGGTAATTTAGAAAGAACCACGACCAACAAATTTATTAAAATAAGCATATCTTTGCTCACTAAGACTGCCCTCTAATGATTTAGCTTTGTACTATTTAGGTTTATATTGGAGCTATATAAACCTTTCCCCAGCTTAATCAAATTCTGTTTGAGTTGACTTAGCATTATTAAAAATCTGATTTACACTATCAAGGTCCTTTCTGCGATTAAATAGATGTGCAAACTGTTGTTTGCCCTTTACAAAGAAACCTAGGAATCCTGACGGACGTGCTATCGCAACCACTAATATGAATGAATGATTCTTTACAATTGCGGACAATATTAGATGGCTGTAAGTTCTTCGAACTATACAGCCGTACTTTAACAATACTTTAAGCATCTTTTTGAAATATGATATCTGTGAGCAAGTGCAATTATTAAACCAAGAAGGTCGACGTCTTGACCAATAACTACAACTTGTTCGTTTTCCTGAGATATTCTGATAGCAGTGGGAACAATTTCGACATCAGCATCATCTACTGCAATATATGTGCGTACATTTTGGTTGTTGAGATGTTCAGCAAGCTGTGAAATAAGTCGTTCCTTATTCTTAAGATTATTTAAAAATTTACTTTGCTGCTCAACTAATACTGTGTTTTTGTCAAAAATAATATCAGGCATAGAGCGTTTTAACAGTCCTCTTTGACGTTCGACTCTTTTTGTGCTGACACTATTTTCGGAATAACCGTCAAATAAAACAACAGTAACTTAATATCCGCTAGGTAATTGGAATGTCTTGTGTTCAATACCGGCCGCCGAGAATACATTATATACCATGTTCGTCAATCTCTGTTATTGCAACCCCTAACTTCCTCAATTCCTCCCCAATTCTAAACAATTTAGGCAGCAACACTTTTTTGAATTTCACTGAGAATTTTTTTTAAGTGTACCTTTTCTTGTAGGACAAACAGTTCTCCAGAAAAACGCAAAAAACTACCGAATTGAACTTTAGGGGTGGGTTTTAGGGATAAAGCTCCTACTTGTTTCTTATATATATATATATATATATATATATATATATATATATATATATATATATATATATATATATATATATATATATATATATATATATATATATATATATATATATATATATATATATATATATATATATATATATATATATATATATATATATATATATATATATATATATATATATATATATATATATATATATATATATATATATATATATTTATATATATATATATATATATATATATATATATATATATATATATATATATATATATATATATATATTTTTATATATATATATATATATATATATATATATATATATATATATATATATAAATATATATATATATATATATATATATATATATATATTGTGAACAGAAATCTTGGGTTTGTAGCAATTCATTACAGAAATTAGCAAATAGATGAATAATAAGGAAGACACCAGTTGCAGATCTGGACATATATACGGAAACGAACCACTTAGAAGTTGTACAAGTTCTTACACCTTCATTGAGGATCTTCACAGTGATGTACGATTTATTTTGTTGAATATAATTATGTAATGAATTGCTACAAACCCAAGATTTCTTTTCACAAAACAAATATGAATCGCAAAGAACTTAGGAGTTTATAAAAAAGGAGTTTATAAAAAAGTTTTGTGATTTATACAAGAGCACTAGTTTCCACACCACCGTTGAGGTAGAGTTACGGCGCGTTTCAGTCAAAATTAATTGTTAATGCGTCATAATTTCTTTTCTAGCCCCAAAGCTCAGGCTGCAAATGTTGTCCACGTCATATTTGCACTTGAAGGTAACGCCGGGAATGCTGTTGTGCTGCTGCAGACGTGGGAGGTAATTTAGAAAGAACCACGACCAACAAATTTATTAAAATAAGCATATCTTTGCTCACTAAGACTGCCCTCTAATGATTTAGCTTTGTACTATTTAGGTTTATATTGGAGCTATATAAACCTTTCCCCAGCTTAATCAAATTCTGTTTGAGTTGACTTAGCATTATTAAAAATCTGATTTACACTATCAAGGTCCTTTCTGCGATTAAATAGATGTGCAAACTGTTGTTTGCCCTTTACAAAGAAACCTAGGAATCCTGACGGACGTGCTATCGCAACCACTAATATGAATGAATGATTCTTTACAATTGCGGACAATATTAGATGGCTGTAAGTTCTTCGAACTATACAGCCGTACTTTAACAATACTTTAAGCATCTTTTTGAAATATGATATCTGTGAGCAAGTGCAATTATTAAACCAAGAAGGTCGACGTCTTGACCAATAACTACAACTTGTTCGTTTTCCTGAGATATTCTGATAGCAGTGGCAACAATTTCGACATCAGCATCATCTACTGCAATATATGTGCGTACATTTTGGTTGTTGAGATGTTCAGCAAGCTGTGAAATAAGTCGTTCCTTATTCTTAAGATTATTTAAAAATTTACTTTGCTGCTCAACTAATACTGTGTTTTTGTCAAAAATATTATCAGGCATAGAGCGTTTTAACAGTCCTCTTTGACGTTCGACACTTTTTGTGCTGACACTATTTTCGGAATAACCGTCAAATAAAACAACAGTAACTTAATATCCGCTAGGTAATTGGAATGTCTTGTGTTCAATACCGGCCGCCGAGAATACATTATATACCATGTTCGTCAATCTCTGTTATTGCAACCCCTAACTTCCTCAATTCCTCCCCAATTCTAAACAATTTAGGCAGCAACACTTTTTTGAATTTCACTGAGAATTTTTTTAAGTGTACCTTTTCTTGTAGGACAAACAGTTCTCCAGAAAAACGCAAAAAACTACCGAATTGAACTTTAGGGGTGGGTTTTAGGGATAAAGCTCCTACTTGTTTCTTAAGAACCCTTTTTATTTTTGAAAGTACATCCCTTGATAAGTTTAATTCCCAAGCGGAAAAACTTTTTCCCTATTGGCCTACTTTTAAGCTAATATGAATGGAATACTAGGGTAATCTCATTTTAGCAAACCATATTACCAACTATTATCAACTGTGTTTAAATATTTTATTATTTTATTGTTTTATTATTTGATATTTCAATCACCATAAGTCTTCCTAAGTCTAAGAAAATGTAAAAATTTACAGGGGAATACATAAATACAAAACACTGCTCATTACATCATGTCTCGAAAAAATAGGGTTACTCTTGGAAATCAAAATACGTCACTGAATAGAATAAAAATGGCACAAAAACTTATGTTAAGGGTATTTATAGAGAAGTCACAACAAGTGATAACACCTGTTGTTACTTTTGAAGTGAAAACTTCTTTAGGCGCGCTCATCACTTTTATTTTTGTGGGTGTTGAATGAGACTGGGTCCTCACGCGTCAGGCTCGGCTATGTAACGCGAGCGAACTAAGTGAGAGAGGATCAGTCGGCAGAGCGAGACAGTAGTGGGGTGAGCGAGAGTTTGTGGGTATTGAATGAACTGAGCTGTCACGTTCATATATGTAACCCTCAGTCCACTTGTTGACTACGAGAGAGAGATAAACTTTAATCCAAAGTATTTATAGCATATTTTAGCTTTCATTGGCCTACTGTTTTATTATTAGAATATAATAGCAGTGAAGAAGTCTATATATCAGGAAGGTTCCGTCTGGTCGGGTTACCACCGTCCAATTCTTTTCCGCTCTGTATCGAATTGAATTGAATTGGATTGAATCCAATCTTTCTTCGTACGTGGTTTTATGGTTTTATTGAATCCAATCGCAGTACTTGCTAAATATGAGTAGGTATTTTGGAGCGACATAGAGTGGGACGGCATATAGCGCCTTTTGCCTGAAGTATCTATGTCACGGGGAACTGGCAACGGGTATTTACGTGTTCGGTGTACGGTTACAGTATATATTTTAAAATTTTACTTTGTTTTAAAACACTGAGACGTAATTTAATATCATACATGTGTGTAGATATGCAAATGTGACAGAATTTGCTGTGTATGTATGAGACGCTATTCATCAACATAAGAAATAGTGTGTGATCACAAGATTGACACGCTTGCTGCGTCTTACCAATAGTGACAATATTTCGTACTCAGGTATGTTCTAGCATTTTTGAGGTGAAAACTGTATTAACGGGTGTATTGCGGGTTGTGGTTATACGGACTGACGGTTACAGTATATATGTTAAAATTCTAAAATTAGAAGTTTTCACTTCTGTCGTGTGATCATAAGCACCCATGTTTTTTTATATTAAAGTATTATTTTTTTTATATTGTTGTAGTAATATTTGAGAAATTTCTTTAATGTCATTGAAGAGCTCATGTTAAATACGTAGATCATATATGTATCAGTTTAAAAAAAATCAATAAAGTCAATGAACTATAATTTGACAAGGCAAATAGATCACTTTTCGACACATTGAATCGCTATTATTTTATAATAATTGTGTAACTTCAGTTTGTTTTTTCGTGTGCTATTTTTAACTAAGAATTTGTATGCAAAAGTCAGGCGATTATAATATTTTGCTTCTCTAGTAAAACGTGGATGAGTGAATATGGGTGTAACTGTAACGCTTTGCAATAATTATTATAATTAAATTTACATATTTATGGGACTTGCTAATCCCTTAAAATTTATAACAGTCTTAATATGATTACAGACGAATATGCAAAATAATGTCAGTTCAGTACGTTGGAATATCTACTTGATGACGACAAATAATCCTTAAATCCAATTAAACTCTGTAAGGCTGGCTGGCCTACCCGGGTACGCATCTTTCCGATATATAACTCAGCAGAATGACTTTTACAAGCCATTTGTAGGATCACAATTCGGGCAAACTTCAAGTGGGTTTGGTCTTACAAGGCACGGGTACATCGAGGCAGGTCAGCCGGATATTCGTCTACGCAGAAGAAGCCACAAGGACTTCTTTTTCGTATCCACTTCGACCCAATTTAAGATGTAAGTATGATCCCGAACTCTGTCATCTCTATCCTCCCCCAAGACCGCGTGACTTGAAACCAATATTTTTATATTGAAATAAGGAAGCACCAGTTCCGCCGCCAAAGTTGCAGAAAGTGTTCTAAATTAGTTTCCCTCTACGGCAAATTCAACTACAAAAAAGGAGAAAACTTTCCTGAATATCGAGATGGTGAGGGCCCTTCATGGAATTATACGGAATGAATGTTTCTTAACTCGATATCTGGATGGAGCGCAGAAAGTTACAATTTTGATAGAATTTATTTACCTTCAATAATAAAAGGGAAAATGACTTACTCAATAATTTTATTTTATATTAACAGTTGTAGGAAAATTATCAGACAATAAAAACCTTTAAGAAATTAAATAGAATTAGCAATTTAAGAAATTAAACAGAATAAAACAATTAAACATCAACCATCGGCATCTTTAATACACGGGTCACTTAGATGCAAAACTGTATATTCACTAGGGTGTGCCTAAAAAATTCAAATTTTTCCCCTCTCGTAATGCCGTGGATAAGTTGCTAATTGAAAAGAAATAAAATTGGTTGGGGTCGCGTGTCAAAAGTTTACCAAAATTTGGAAAAATTCAGATTTTTACGATAATTTTTAACATTTTGAAGTTACACTCTTCCCGAATGTAATAGCTCAAATTTTTATATACTATAACCACGAAAATTTTAGACCATTAGTGATATTTATAAAAATATTTTTTTATTGAAAAGAGAAAGTTTTTGTGTGACGAGTCGTATGTCCTAGAAAGTCATATTGAACATCTAAGTTTTAACACTTTCTTAGGAAGGTACTTTGAAATCTGATTTATGGGATAAATTAGACATGGTTGACCTTGACAGCACAGTCGTTCGCATAAAACTATCTCCAGACATAGCTCCGCAAACTTTTCCTGGGGCTTCTGTCACCAGTGTCACACATCGTTCAACTGCATGTGTGTAAACTGGGAATGCGAATGTCAAGCATGTTGTATCCCAATCAGGGACTGGGTGACTTTCAACATGTGATTTAATGTCATCGTCACTGATATGTTTCATAAATGGCGGAGGAGATAAATGACACAGTACATTCAGTTCATTATTTCCGAGTAGTCTTGAACCTTGAAATTGAGTGTCGGTATGAATACTCTGATAGTTGTTCTACTTTTATCTAACTGCATCGCCTTTAGAATTTGTCTAAACCACAGGATCTTCAAAATGTGCAGAATGTGCTTTTATATATCAATATGTTCAGGTTCACATAAAAAGGTCACTATGAGAATAGTAAGTATTAATGTTAAATTCAAGTCTAAATAACCAATTAAACAAATCGTAGATTATTCTGAAGATCCTCAATAAAGGTGAAAGAACTTGTACAACTTCTAAATGTTTCCGTATATGTATTAGGGTGGTGCGTCATTTTTGGTTTTAGAAATTTGAAATGCCTGTTCTTGAAAAAGTTGTGCTTTAATAAAAAAAAGGGCTTGATAAAAAAATTTTAAAAAATCGATTATGCCTTCAAATATAACTTCAAATATAAAAATTTAAATTTCTGTTTTTAAGATATTTGACAGCCCTGTAGGAATTAAATGTGTATATTAAAAAGAGAAATGAATTTTTTTTTATTTTAAGTTTCTCCCCAGCAAAATTTTTCGAAACTGGTTTTGTAATGTTCAATTCATAGTAGTAGATTATTTAGACAATTATGGGATTCACAAGCTATGAAAGTGATATGCTGTCAATGAAATTTAGACTTCCTTATCATAACATGAAAAATTGGTAAAAATTTAAAAAAATCTTGTATGAAACACGTTGGGAAACATTATTTTTTCTAATTTTGACATGTAAAATGAGACTTTTCAAAACCCTTTGAGATTAGGAAACGTCTTACTTTTCACAACGAGTTACGAAAAGTAAAATATTAGGCAACTGGTTATGTAAAGTTCATTACATAGTAGGTTATTTAGACCTGACAAGCTATGAAAGTGACGATCTGTCACGTTAACCACTGGATTATTTTTAACCGTATAAAATTTATAATTTTCTTCTCATAAAATATAAAATTGGTGAAAATTAGAAAACATCTTGTATGAAACACGTTGGGAAACACTATCTTGTGTAACTCGCATCCTTCTGCGGAACTTGCTAGCGCTCGTTCCGCAGAAATCTGCTCGTTACACAAAATAGTACTTTTCCCAACTGGTTACATAAATAGCTATTGTGTAACTGGCATTCTTTTGCGTCACTCGCTAGCGCTCTTTCCGCTTTCTGCTCATTATACAAAATAGTACTTTTTCCAACTGGTTACAAAAATAGCTATTAATTTAAGTAGTTAAAGATTCATTGTCAAAATTTAAAATTAGTGATATAAATTACTTTATTCCGTATTTTTATGCGCTGATAATAAAAGAAACTTTATATGGCACCTAATAACAATATATCGTCGCCTCAGGGCAACAGTAGGATATCTAAAAAAAAGTCAGTTTTAAGATATCTGTATCAATTAATTTGAAAAGAAAGCCTTTATTCAGTGAAACACTAAGATATGACAAAACTAATGTATATTGTTCAGAAAATTACTTATCTTTGTGTAGCCTAATTACGCTAAACTTACCTTATATAATGCAACACTAGGATAATACACATATCCTAGTGTTCCACTAGTTGTTTTCTGTTAAACTGATCATAAATAATGCAACACTAAGTTATAATACACATATCCTAGTGTTTCATTCAAATTACTGCGCAAATGCGAAATATGTCTTGTTTTGCTGGTCAGTTAACCTACAATTATTAGTGAAATTGTTGCTGGGATCTTGTAAATATATCTATTTTTGGTCTAAAAATGGATATCTCTAAAATAAAAAATGGACAAACATGTAACATAACTAGTAGAAGTAAATATTTAGTTTATTTGGCACATAAATCCAATGACAATGGGGATAAAAAGGAAGAAAAAGAGAACGGTAAGTAAAATCATTGGCGCTTTTGCCTCCATTGTTAAAATAAAGTTTCTCATGAGGCGTCTTATCATACACGTGTAATAGATGCGACATTGTAAGATGCAAGCAGTCAGTGTTTTACTTTTTTTAAATGCTGGTTCTTTTACTATGTACCTACGTACACCATAAGGGGACGTGCATTTGAAAACTTTGAACATTGATTATGACAAAATGCCTCGTGAAATTAAGGCCTAAGTATTCACATCATTAATTATTTTGTTGAGAAATTATGTTAGCTGATTTAAAATTATACTTAGTATAAAATATTCAAATTTAATGTTACAACAGTGCCCCTTTTCTCAGTCTTTAGTAGAAGCACGTAGGGGTTAAATAGGGGGTTAGTGGGAACAAAATATTTCTATGCGCTTCTACTACTTTGTGGAAATAGTAACCTCTTATTTTTTTAAATACATCCATTACTTTTACGTTGTAGACCTCGTTGTAGAAAACAATGTATAGTGTTGCCATGTTAATAAAAATATAAACACCTAGTTTTAGCATCAGTTTTTTTAAATTTTACTATTATTAGTTATAATATGTATTTTTAGTTTCCGAAATTGAGGCCGAAGCATCCACTTCAAGTTTACATGATGAATTCCATCAAAAGAATAAACGTGTAGCACAGTGGTTACACAATCAAACTTTTAATGGAGAAGATGAAGTGCCATTTTCATCTGGTCCAATGCCACCTAATAACATATTATTGACTGTGGTTAGCCAAAATGATACTCTGTTAGAAGAAGTAAGAGACAGTGAATTGGAGGAACTTGTAGCAATGCCCATTTCTCAAAGTCAAGTTGATGGAATCAATGATAACTCAAATAATGTCCAGCACAGTTTTGAGGAAAGCGCAAGTGATTTTTCATCAGACGATAGCGTGCAAGATCCAAATTTTGTATTGAATGATGATGACATGCAAAATTTCGAAGATGGTAGTGGTACAACAAACGTAAGGGATGTAGAAATAGAGAACGAAAATGCTGAAAATAATAACATTGAAACAGTTGAGGAAGAGGACAATAATGAGCGTCAGAGAAGTAGGAAACGATTAAAATATAAGGCTTTATGGAAAAGAAACGTAAAAAAACAAAAAATTTATTCTGGACAAGAATATGTTTCGAGACTAGGAAAGGTGCACAAAGCTAAATCTGTCCTGCAGGCTCGTGGCGAATCCTGTTCATTTAAATGTTCCGAAAAAAATAGCGAAATTGATAGAAGAGAATTATTCAAAGCGTATTATAAGCTTGCTGACAGGTCGCTCCAAAGAGAGTATTTGTCTAGAAACATTGAAAAAATATTGAATAAACCTGATAAACAGTACAAGAAGAAAACCTTTACATGTGCATACTTTTTTAATATTAATGATATAAAAATTAGGGTATGTAAATTATTTTTCAAACATACGTTAAATATATCTAACTGTGCTATTGCCACTGTATTGACAAAAATAAATGAGTTTGGATTTTTGGAAAAAGAAAAAAGGGGTACACATTTAAACAGAACCAATCAAATGGATGAAAATATGATTGCAGGTGTAATCCAACATATAAATAGTTTTCCCAAAACAGAGTCCCATTATTGTAGATCTACCACAAAAAGAGAGTTCTTGGAAGGATCACTTAATTTATGCATCATGTACCAGCTCTACAAGGATCAGTGTATAGAAAATAACAGAACTTTCGTAAAGCAACATTTTTACACAAATATTTTTAACACGAAGTTTAATTTGGGTTTTTTTAATCCAAAAAAAGATTTATGCTCCGTTTGTGAAGTTTTTAAAAATTTAAATGATGAAGAAAAAGAGAACAAAAAAGATGATATTGAAAAACACAATGAAGAAAAGGTTTTGTCTCGTTTAGAAAAGGGAAAAGATAAAAATTTAGCCTTACAAGATGACAATATAATGTTATGTTCTTACGATCTGCAAGCTGTGACGCCGTTACCTAATGGAAATGTGTCAACGTTTTACTATAAAAGTAAACTTAACGCTTTTAATTTTACAATTTTCAAGATACCAAAAAAATTAGGTTTTTGTTACATGTGGCACGAGGGGGAGGCTAAACGGGGAGCCAATGAAATTTCGACATGCGTTTTTGAGTACCTAAAAAAATATGGCATAGGAAAGAAAGTTGTTTTCTATAGTGATAATTGCACAGCTCAAAACAAGAATAAATTTTTGATGACGATGTATTTGTACACTGTAGAAAACTATGATATAGAAGAAATTACCCATAAATACTTAATAATTGGCCATACGGAAAACGAAGGTGATTCAATGCATTCTTGTATGGAAAAGGAAAGAACACGAGTGCTGAAAAATGGTCCGATTTATGTTCCATCTGAACTAGTAACTATTGCCAAATCAGCTAAAAAGAAAGGAAACCCATACGAAGTTAAGGAAATGTCAACCGAAGATTTCATTGATTGGAAAAAAATAAACAAAAAAATAGGTACAAATTTTAATATAAATGAAAAGGCGAATATAAATGAAAAAGGCGAAATGAAAAAGGTTTTATTTAACGAAATTAAAATAATTAAGGTGGAGAAAGGTGAACCAAACAAAATTTTCTACAAGACCTCATACCAACAAGAAGAATTCAACATTATAAATATTAGAAAAAAAACAAGAACCCAACGAGGAAGCCTGACTTTACTTCCTGCATATAACACAACACCGCCAATACCTATTAATAAAAAAAATGACTTACTTAGTTTGTGTAATGATAAATTAATACCAAAGAAACACCACAATTTTTTTTTGTCGTTGATATCATCATCTATAATTAGTAATGATGATTCCGATTGATTTTTTATTTTTTTTAAGAAAAATCTATAAACTATTGTTTGTTTGTTTTTATGATATTATTCTCTTGTTCCGTGTATTTACTTTTACATTTTTGTTAACAAGAAAAGTTAAAATAACAAGCTCAAACTTTTAAACTAGTTTACCTACTAATTTCTAACAGTTTCATAATTTCTGCATTTAGATAAGAAAGAGTTAATTAGAGTTTAAAAAATATAGATTTAACTAAAAAATATTTAAATTTTCATAGAGATACACTAAGATATCTAGCAAATATCTGTGAATATTAATTATTTTTCAGAGCAACAGTAGGTTAAGTTAGTTTTTCTCTAACTGTTTACAGTTTTTTTTTGTTTTATTAGCTTATTTTTATAAATCATACGTAACTATGATAGTAACCAAAATTCCATTTAAATTCATAAAAAAATTAAAAAGTTATAAAAAACTGAATTTTCACTAAATTTTTAACTGCGTTTTTTTTATAATAGAATTTTTTTACATATCCTACTGTTGCCCTGAGGCGACGATATGTAGCAAATATATTATACAAAAACTTATTTGTAGTTGAAATCTCTCTTGGTTTCAAATTTTGGCAATGTAGTTCTGGACTCAAGTGTACTTCTGATTACACCATTTTTTCTGTTTTTATAACACACTGTGTTGGAAACTTGAGCTACTAGCTTGACGGCCCTTGACGCAGCTTGTGTGCGTGAAGGGTACTTTTTAGTGAGAAATTATAGAAGGCTGGGGTTCATTTGCAACTTGCCATAACTGCTCTTAGGATATATCATTGGTAATGGGGGGTTCTGTATAATAATATTTTATATGGCAAAAAGCTCATACTACTTTGTAGCGTTAGTTAAATTTGGAAACGGTATACCTTCGAATGTGCTTGTTACTGTCAGAAAGAGCCTCACTCCTTCGTGCTTTTAATATTTTAAGACAACACAGGACATCACATGATAAACAATAACTTTTAGGTCCTCTTTTAAGCCTTCCAGGATCACGTTTAGACATGCCTTCGGAACATGTACCAGTTATGATTACTTGACAGATATCAAACAAATCTTTTTGATATGTCCCTAACTCGCTTGGAGAGATTTTAGGAAATGCAGAATTAATTACTTGAAACTGCTCAACAGGACCTTCTCACACTTGCTTAAAGCTCCTTCGTCATCTAGATCTCTGAAAACCACGAGGACCACTTGTTGTGTCCCGTATCGGAGCTAGTTCCCTCACAACTGACTTCTTCTAAAGCTTCTGTTGAAATTGATGACGATGGAAAGAAATCTGTCATAGTTTTTACAATATTCCTTGCAGATCCAGTTAGAGCTGAAATAGGTCCAAGATATTTGGAATTCGGTTCCTCTATTAGAACTACATGTTCTTCCTTCCGTCATCACAAAACGTTACGGATTTTTGATAACGGGGAATTAGTGGTGAGGGAGAAAGGGGGGATTGGCGGTCAATACGTGCGCTTCTTGGACCATCTAAGACTGTTAGTAGGTACGTTTCTTTTGTATTTAGCAATTTTTATATTATTAATAAATACATTTTTCATAAAGCATGATAATATTGGATTTTCCTCAGTGAGAAATTATTTTTTATACTGTTGGGGAGGTGAAAGGGGTTGACAAAAAATCTAAAACAAAACCAACTCTCTTTTCGTCAATAAAAAATGTTTATTGATACAGGTTTTTCAGTTTTCCTTTTTATTTTTTTTCTATTTTTGGATACATTGGTGGGGATTCATTGGAATTCAGCTTCCCTTTCTTATCAAGACACAACTTTTTTACATACAAGATTTAAAATTTTTACAAAAAAAATAAATGCATATACGGACGCACCACCCTAATATATGTACAGATATACAACTGGTAAGTGTTTTCCTTTAATTGTGAGAATGGAATTTTGTGGGCTATACATAATGAAGTGACTGGTAAACAACAAAAATAAATTATCTCATACAATAATATATGACGGATGCTGCAATGATTAATGTAGTCCCAAATTTGGTTATGGTATTAATAAATCTTTGTTTCAATGTAATATAGAAGTTATAGCCTCCGAAGATAGTTTGCCTAAAATAAATAAATAAGAAAAATAATGCAGTAGACGAAGGTGACGAAGTACCAATTTCTAAGAGGTCTATAATTTTAAGTTCAAGTTTCACGTTGTAGAAGATAAAATAATGTTATGTAGGAAATGATGGACTGAACGAAAACCCGCTTCATGTGTAGAAGTATTAGCAACAGGCTGGATCGCAACATGCTTTCCCACACGCAAATCCCGATCCTAATACAGGAGCCATTTTAGCCGATTATAAATTTATCGCGGATGCTGGCCAAGCATCCGGTTTTGCTGATTGCCGCCGGAAGTAGGAGTCCCGAGGTGCACTGAGCCGGAATTCATAATTTAGTTATACGCTGGATCAATTCTGGCCAATGGCGTACATTTCACATGCATGCTCTAGCCATTCCATAGCTGAATTCTCCAAGTCTGGAGTATGAGAGCAATTAAAAATAAATATTTTTTCATTGTGAAACACGGCACGAAGACTGGGATCATGGCCCTCCAGGGGCGCCATGACCGAGGTGGAACATGGCGGCTAGTGATTTACTTTAATCTTAGAGCCCGGACGGGACTAGCATGAACATACGTCATGAGCATATTATCAACGAGTATTCCTAGTTTCTTTGATCGTTCATTATGTGTACCCGAATGAATCCCAGACATGCCATTGGTGTTCTATTTTATAGACCGTGTTGGTCTATAGAAGTCAGATATTTCCATAGACGTCCGTGCTAGGCCTAATAGGAAATTCTACGTCACGGATTTAAGTAAATGTATGTAATATCGGTACAAGTACATTTTCCTGTGTACAAAAGTTAATATTGACCAATATTTTTTTATGTAATATAATGATGAAATAAAGAATCATGTGTTATGATAAAAATTTTTACATGACGTCACTTTGGACCGGATAAAACAGGTATTAATTTACCAATTGTACAAGTATTTTAGAAGGTGTATACAAAAAAAATTCTTTAATCGTTCAATAAAAGAAAAATGGTCGGATGTTGTAAATGACTAAAGTCCGCCACATGAGAGTCGAACGGGAAGAATGCGGGATAAGGATTCAGCTATCCCCACGTTTTCTGTTAACAAATTTATTGCAAAGGTTCTTATCTTATTTTTGTACACAAAGAAGTCACATTTTGTACACAAAGAAGTGATCTGAGCTCTACAGAAGCTTCTGTTGCATATTTTACCACCCTTCCCCTTCATACGTTTTTGTTCAACTTTAGTGTGATGGACAGGAGTGCTGTCCCTTTGCTTATGGACTTAAGAATTTTTTTTTCAATATTACGAGGCTCATTTACAGACTAAGATTAACGCTTGTATTACACTACCAAAAAGGGGTTGAGTCACAAAATCAAGATGATTTTAAAATCTACATATAATTTTGTTACTTTTCCACAGAATCGCCAAATCTTTGGAGACATTTTTCCTAGTTAATAATCAACTTGTCAATACCGAGTCGGTATTTCTACGTCGGTGGTTCTATAGTGGAGATTCCTAGAGAGAAACCAAAACTTACAAAAAACGATATTCCTTCAATATTCCTGCATCAACGTTCTATAAGACCTGTTCACCTGTTCACTGTTCAAAAAATCACCTGTTAAGCGCAAACACCCAGACGAAGGGCGACATGAGTTAGCAAATCAGGACGAGACTATTTTTCAGGAATGGGTTTGCAGTGATAACGTATTAAATTTCGACAACTTTTTACTTAAATTTAAGGAGAAAAAATTGATCTATTTCCTTTTTAAAATTTCAGAGATTTTTTTATTTCTATATTCCTTGAAGTCCTTGAATTAGAAAAAAAAATAAAAATTTAAGTCTTCTTAGAGTAAAGTCGACAAAGTTTGGTACATTTGTCTTAAAAGAGTTTTCATTTAATGACAAAGACGAAAAAGCTGGTTCTTCGTTTGACATGTCTGAAAATATTGATTTCTATTCAGGAAAGATTCCTAATTTGTCTGACATTAAACTAAATTATTCAGTATTATAATCACTATTTTATATTTCCGTATATTGTGCACATTCTGTTATTAAATTTGTTAATGGTCATGAAAATCGTTTAATATATATTACTACAAATTCAGATTTGTTCATACAATTTACCAACTCTTCTGAAAACGACTCTGTTGAGGTTAGCGAATATCTTTAAAAACTTAACAAGAGGTGCTTTAAAACAATAATCGGAATTATTCTTTGAAGTTTCTATTCAAGCCTATCAAATATTTATTTTTATATAAGTTTATTTCAGATAAATACGAAATCGAGTTTTTAAAGAGAGGTAAACATAGGATCATGACGTCACAAAGTCTTGTTTCCGGCCTGTCTTATGGAGGTCTCGGTCTATATAAATGATGAAACACGCGGTTCCTTTTTATTGAGAAATCAACCCCTTCCCTGAGTCACGTAGTTACTACATTTTACATTATTCTGAAATGATGTTTCCAGTTTTAAGGGATACTTAATATTTTCCAGTTACATGGAGTATATAACAACATACATGGAGTATTCTTGATTAGGGAGATTTCCAGTCCTTGGGCCACCATATATTAACTCCATAATAAGCGGGTAATCGGATGAAAGCGTTCAGATATGAGGAACAGGGGACTACAGTGCATCGAATGGCGCATGATTTACAGCTAGGCATCTATGCTAAAATATGCAATATAGCCTGTTACGTCACAGAATTTAAATATAAAGTGCAATGCATTCCATACACAAAAGCTGGGCTAGATAGCTGGTGCTAAACGCGGAGCAACGGAAGGTACAAAGGGTAAGCCATTGGGAAATACATTAACATAGCGGGTGAACATGCACTCGCACATTTAGATGTGCTTGCAGGAGGTTCCAGATTACAGGAAGGACTTTTAATGGCTAAGTTATTTCTCGCTATCTCTGATACTGTTATATTTTTCACTCAGGTTAAGAGGTACTTCTCCATTTGCTAATGTTAACAAAAGCTAATGATTTTGTTGCGGTAGGGAGGGGGTCTGGG
>CAXKVY010012248.1:0-23698 GCA_964058915.1 Tetropium fuscum
TTGCTGGTGCATTCTGATGGGGACATAACAATGTTGAAGCAATATTGGGGATGGAAGTCTTCCGCGGTCACAGTGGGCTATATCGAGGACTCGCTAGCCAAGTCGAACATCGGCAATAAAATCATTTCAGGTGTTTCCGGTTTCAGGAGTATCAAGTACTGTGGATAATAATATTGTTAATTCTACGGAAAAGTAGAGAAGTGGAGGGAGTTCAATTGTTAAATAATTGTTTACAAATCACCACAAATATTTCTAATAAGTAAAAATTTCCTGTTGTAGTTTGTAGTTATAAAATCAATCTTGTTTTTTTTTTTTAATTTAAAGTCATCCTTTTGTGTTTATCTAATGTCATTGTCAATTTAAATTACGAGTTTGATTTAAATTATTACCTGAGACGTTGGATAGCAACTGCCAGGCAGAAAAAGTGCACTTTTCTGACTAAAGCTGTAAAAATACACATTTTAAGCCGGTCAAGTGACATTAAACAGCATTTTAGAGAAAAATATTATTTTTGCACAAGCGGGCGTAAAATTGTAATTTAAGATCTGATTAGCAGGCGTAAAGTAGTACATATTTAACTATTAAAAATAAAAAAGAGACTCAAAACAGTTTAACAGTCAAATATTATTTTCAGAGTAAAATTTGGGTGAACATTAAAGAATTTTAGATCTTTTGGTAAGTATGTAGCCATCTGTATTTCTTTTCAAAAAAGCAATTAATTTAGACTACCTACCTCTAACATCCACATAGTTTTTGTAAATCGAATTCACTTTTAACATTGAATAGTCAGACTAAAGCGTAAAAATCCAAGCACTCCTCGGATTTTGCAGCAAAAAATGCTAAAACAAAAGCACATTCTGCGTGAAATGTCTTTTTTATTTACATTCCACATTCCATGCGCGATATCAAAAAACTTTTTTCCGCCCTTGATATATAAATAATTATTTTCTCTTTCTTGTCTCCTAAATTATTTCCAGTATTTTTTTATACCTTTATATCATTCAAAAGTTAATAAGCTGTCAGCATCTCGATGGCGCAGAGGTAATATTTTTGAAATTTATTGTCCTAATGGACTCCCAAAAATTAAGAACGGACGACGACCCCAAAAATTCCGAACGAACGACGAAAAATTCCTACCGAATTTTTGGGGTCGTCATATTTTTGGTATGTTTCAAGAATTTTGGGATAACAGTTCATGAATTTTTGCTCAAAATAATTATTCAAGATGGTGGCTCTGAGCATATTCCAGCTGACAACTTCAATCAAATCTATGGGTTGTTATAAAATCGATGCCATAAATACTTCTAGTGATTCACATTTAACATTGTCTTATAATTTGCAAATAAATATTCAAGTTTACGGGTATTTTTGCTATTTATGTTCAGAGTCGATTTAAAATCGTTGTTTCGGGAATTTTAGGATCGCAGATCATAATTTTTGTATCAAAATTAAAAAAGTCAAAAGACAACTTCTCCAAGATATTTCAGATTCCTGAATCAAGTTAAGTTTTCAAGTAAAAAATCGGCAATTTTAACTTTCGGAGGCTATTTTCAAGTTAACAATTGCATTAAGCGACCTCTACTTGTGCCTGTTTTTTTTGGAAAATGTCATAAAGAACAACTTTCCCCATGTATGTTCTATACTAAAAATGCTTAGGAGCGAGTTTTCAGTTGTTAATTATTAAATTAAGCATACTATAAAATTAAACATTATACGGCATAAAATACTTAGGTAGCAGTAAAAATTCGCTGTCTGTCAAAAGTTCAACTGAACCCTGACAACTGGACTGAAGCGACACCGGCTCTAATGACAAAGCTGTTAAATATTAAAACCATATTTCATGGATAGTTAAACCTCATTACATTCAGCTGAATGAGGAAATCCTGATTAAAATTAAAAATTAAATTGATGAAATTCATAACATAATTTCGCTTTATAATAGAATTATATTCGTATTGAAATTATGTAAAATACTTAGTACTCTCGTATTCCTGAATTCTTTTGGACAATGGACAATGAAGTCCCAAAAGGGCTATATTTATAGGTGTTATCAGTGTGGTCACCTATAATAAGTCATGAGTCCCGTAAAACGCTTTCCGGGGTCAGGTGAACCTTTCCGCTTGTGATTTTACCTCTGGATTATTCTACAATGAACGCCTGATATTACAGAATATGGTGAATATGAATAAAGCACATAGGATTTTCATGAAAACAAGAATACATTATTCAGTTAGTCGATTGGAGGCTGCTCTGATAAATCGAATCACAATAATCACTTAGTTAGAAGACACGATTGTCTTTTTTATTTAGGGCTGTATGGACGACTGTGTGATTTGCTACATTGTAAAACGATTTCATGTTGGTAATTATGGTTATTATATAGAGTTACCTGTTATATAATGCCATTTCATCAGTAATCAGGTTTTACAAAAACACAAGATGTAGGATACCAGGTAAAGGTATATTAAATAAACGTTCAGTAGAAATAGAATACAATAGAAAGAGCAAACAGGAATCCTAAGTTTAACTAATTCTACTAATAGGTAATACTATTTTAGGAATATTGATGCCAATTTTTAAAACCTAATTTAATCTGTGCCTTTCGAGAAAATCTAAATAGTACCCGAAATAGAAAAGTTCATTAAAAAAGTGTAGAGAAAAAATAAATCATTAATTCCTAAAACAGCCATTATAAATTGTGAAAATAAGGCTGAATCGTCGCTTCACGGTACATTATACATTATGCATCTGGTTTAAATTTACGTTTTTACCTATAATGATTAAGTTTAAACAACTTGAGGAGAAACTATAAAACAGACAAAGACTTGAACGAATTTCTAAAACACTTAAAAATCAACACTGGACCAGTCAATTTATAGATCCGACCTTGCAAAAGGTCATGCAGTTCTAATTTTTTAATATGTTATATTAGGACATTTGCCAATAGTAAAAAATCCAAGTTTGCTGCGAGGAAAACCTGCGCGAGATGCGCAATACCCAAAAAACAATTATAGGAGAATTTAGGAGATATTGGTCTCCTAAATTATGCTTCCCGCAGAAAAAACTTCTGTGCTTTTTAAAGTAGATTGGATTTGCCACAATTTAAGCGTAAACTGAGGTTTACACGGTCTCCGTACGTTTATAACTTTCCGAGATTCCTCAAAAATTGTATTTTTTTCCAAAAATTTAAAAAGTTTTGTTTTGGTAATATATCTTACCAAATATCGGGAAAATTACTCATCATATGAGAAAATTCATAGACAGTGAATTTGTAGTAAATTTATAGCTTTCATTTGAGGTTCGAGATGCCCGCAGGGCTAATTGTTCCTTAAGTTTGGTTTGGTCACTTTTTGGGAAAAAATGGCAATTTTTGAGGAGCTGTACCTCGGAAAGTTGTAGACATACGGAACGTAAAATATTGTGAATTTAATTTACTTTAAAAAAGGAGAAGAACTTTTTCCGTAGGACGAATTCGACCCGAATTCGAAAGGTCGACCCGACTAGTTTTTTATGTATAATTTGAGTGGTCTAAACGTCTTTTATAGCTCTATGCTATCTTTTCCTAAAATGACAGACCTGTATTTTACCATTTGTTGCAGGACCATTTCCTTTTATTTTAGTGTAATTATCAATGTGCAGCATTTGTTCTAAATATCATCATATTGATACATTTGTTTGTTGTTATTATGGATATTATATTTCTTTATAATAATATGGGTTCTTTAATTACGTTTTGAATAATAAATCAATGGTTGATACAGTCGAAACGCAATTCAAAGATATTCATCTGGGAATTCATGTAAAACTATGTGACGAGGGTAAAGCCACAGCAGCTATTTCTTTCCACTAAACAGGGAAAACAACTCTTCCGAGACAACACTTTTTTACCTAAAATAAATTCTTAAAACGAGAAACACCATTAATTTAACAAACATACATTTTGTTTTTCCGTTTCTCGCGAAACTTCTTTGATTCTCTTAAATTGTGGTACAAACACCACTGAAATATTTAATTAAATTATTACTTTACTTATAGTGGATCATCAAAGTAGAAAAATGTCATAAAGTGGCAAATATATGTATTGAGTTTACTAGCTACTCGACGAAGTGGAAATAACCACAGGCTTTGGACCTACAGTGTCCCTAATTTTGATAGTCTTAATGAAGTGCTTTAAATAAATTACTTACCTTCTTATACGTGTTAACGTATCGCTTAATTTACAAACCATTTTGCTGTAATTTTACTACTAATTGCATAGATCTTTTAATCTATAATTTATGCGAAATTTAGTCAAATCTCACGTATTTCTCTTATTTACAATAATTTCACTTTTACATATATATGCATATATTCAAATGGATATACTTCACTAATTTAATATATTAATTAATTAACTACATTATTTAAATAATTAGTTATCTACTCATGTTGGTAGAATTTTCTTTTTTTGATTTAGTTACTTAATTAAAATAACATCATTTTTTTATTAATTTAATTGTATTACTTATTTACCTATTCTCTTTTGGCTAAATTTGAATTTTTAATTCTTGATTTCTCGCTCAAGCGTGGAAATTCATACCTTCATATTTCGCTGCTGTAGTTCTTCTCTAACGTATTTGACTACCATATTTATCAAAGTATTGAATGTTTTTTGAACAGCCTATACAATACAATTGCCTTTGAGCACTAATGATGATAATACATTAGACACTAAATGATATATGATGGATTGAAATTGATTATAAAAGAACCTTCCTCAGACGTCTAAAGGTAAAAGGTGATAAATTTTATCAATTTACTTTTGATTCTACTACCAATCACCAGACGACATGCTTGTAAAACATTCGGTTAAATCTCGCTTGCAAATTACGCTATACATTCAAACAACGGTATCAGACAAACAAATCCGATTTGACATAACGCTTTAGAAGATTTATGTGACATTACATAAGTTAAACTTTTCGTAGGTATCCAGCAAATATACGGCTCGTATATAAAGTTTGTAGCTAGCTGATACCCTAATATGTCAAGCTCCTTATAACACCACATTAACTCGCGTTCTTGCTTAAAGCATGAAATAAGAACTGTCACTTTGGCTTTCTTACTTTTTTAGTAACATCTCATTTTACATAAATAAACTAACCAACAGGCAACAAATGATGTTTGGTATTACAAGCGCATTCACCCTTTTCAATATTCTGTCTTTTTTTTCTCACTAGAACGATAAAAATATTCCTATAAGTTTGAAGATGTATCTTAAACTTATACCCATCATGTATTTTAATATGATTGGCAAACAAGTCTTAGAAATTTATTAAAACTGATGAAAGAAATTTATTAGAACTGAAATGATAATTTTTTTAGCTATGAAAGGCATAATTAGAAAGTATCATTTTTTATATAATATGGCTATAAATAATACACTATTTAATAGGGCTGAGGATATTAATAGGCATGTGATGTTTCCTAATAGCAATTGCCATTTAACGTTAGATGTTGACGTGTAGGTACCAAAAAGCTTACCGAAGGAATCGAAAAAAGTGAATATGTAGTCGATGTATGATATGTCATATCGATGGAGGTCACGAGCGGTGAAACTCAAAGGATTGCAGGAGCTCTAATAAATAACCATGTCTGTGTTATACGTGTGTAATTGGTGTCATTAATCAGTATTAATTACACCAATTACAGACGTATTACGTCACTGAGTTCGTGAAGTTAGTGAGTACTCTTCAGAATCCAAGTACACTTTATTAACTTCCAAACATAAGTTAAAACTGTTTGCAATGATAAATCACTACGGAACACTTTGAATTACTTATTACTTCGTCTTGTCTCTAAGAGCGTTTCAACTAACCTGACTATTTAATGTCGTGATCGGCTGGCCCTTATGTACTGTTTTCAATTTTCTGTTCAAGTCCTAGAAGCTGCTCGATTATTCCATCTCATTCTAGATTATTCTCATTTATTCCATCGCATTTTGTTTTGTATATAAGGCGTCTCGAAAGGACTTACATGGAATAGTCCACATTGATATATATATATATATATATATATATATATATATATATATATATATATATATATATTGTATTATATATTCTATTTACTTTGTTATCCCCCGAGTACAATCTAGCAGCGTTTACGGGCAACAAAAGTTATTTCATAACCACTCAAAAGTTTGATATAGCAAGCAAATAATTTCCCTTAATAACTTTTTCACATATAAGAGATAAGAATCCCAGATATTTAACTCGAGGACCAGTATATAAATGAATATTTCATTTCATAGAATTTTTAGGAAATCACATTTCCGTGAAAATAAGTGATAAGATGCCTTAGCTATCAACACGCCTCTTGACGTGTGAAGAATTCATACACGTTTGGGCGCGATATAGGATTTGATTTGTTTTCGAACAGCGCGGGAGCTTTAACCAGTTTTAATTTCTGGGGAATTGCATTGAGAGTTTTTGTGGTATTGTAAAAAATATCTTTCAATTTCGAATGTGGTATGTTTGGGAATAATATACATTCTCAATTGTAATAAGGTATAATAGTAGAACGAAACAGTCCACGAAACTCAAGAGAAACAAGGAACACATGAGTGAATCATATATGGGTGAATTAAGTCACCCATATATTGTGTATATATTGTTTGTTTTCGTATTTGAATTTTGTGCTAATTTGAATATGTGGATTATTGTAAGATTTTGTAAGTATTTATATAACCTAATTCATCGATGCCTTTCAGATGACGATTTCGATCGACTCGAGCAGGTACATGAAGAAATGCTACCGAAACAAGCTGCCCCGGATTTAGAGGACCGGAAAACGTGTACTGTGGATTTAAAGGACGTGCCTGGTCCATCAAAGATGAACAACATAGTGTACATAATATACAATGATGTTTTATGTTATTGCATACATTTGAAAGGTTGCTAAATGCTTTTTTGACAGATAAAACTCAAAGGCGCTTGAGCGTCGTCAAAGTTCGATGCACGAGGACGATTGGTTGTTTGATAGGTCTAATAATCTTTGATAGGTAAGACATCGATTATTTATTTTTTAAACCCCGGTCCAACAAAAGTGTCGCCACGGATTTTTTCACTTTTAAGTCAAGAGGAAAAAGTAATTGCTGAAAAAACATAAGGTAAACTTATAAAACTAAATCCTCCTTCCTCTTTTTCCAGGTCTCTATTTCCTGTAGTAGGTATAGCGGATCTGGCGGATATTTATGTAATAATATAGGTTCTTAGGTTAGGTTAGGTTTTGTATTATTTATGTAATAATACAGGTTCTTATATTATATATATATATATATATATATATATATATATATATATATATATATATATATATATATATATATATATATATATATATATATATATATATATATATATATATATATATATATATATATATATATATATATATATATATATATATATATTGAAAAATAATTATAAAAAAACACACGTGGTAGAAATCGTCGTCTAATTATTTTGACTTTGGTTCATATTGTGAAAAAATACCAAGTTCTTGAAAATGACTTCTACAACAATCAGGACAATTGTGAAAAATGTGACTTATTTAGATAAATGTGATTAAGTATAGGTTACAGATTTCTCATGGCAGCACATTGTATAAGTTTTAATAGACTAATGGTTAAATTGTAATTTTATATTATTGAAATATGAAAACTTGTTTAAAACAGGTAACTTGTTTAAAATGAAATTCGCAAGTAAACAAACTTTTCGAAATTTGAGAGACCGTGAGTGGGAAAACTTGAAAAAAATTATTCAGCTCATACATATCCGGGAGAGTTTTATGAGAATCATGATAATAACGATAGAACTTGAGAATGAACGTTATGCGTGACCATTTGGCACTGAATGGTCCATGCTATGTGCAGAGATGTGAATTCAAGCAACACGCTAGCTAAAACTCGAAAAAATTTATGAATCGGAATCTATTTTATACGTACATTATTATTTCTTGTTATTGTAATTATATTTAGTCAGATGGCTGCGTAGTGGAATGTGATTATTAAATGTGGTATTTCATGAGTTACGACTTTTCAAAATTATTAATATAGAAATATTCTATAGAGCACTTTGATCACCACGTTCAACAACAGACACGCAGATAGGAAAATCGCTGAACTAAAATCCTGTTAATAGATATACCGTTAATAAATATGAGCTATAGTAGAGTCTGTAAGGCGGAAAAAACAATGTATATATATATATATATATATATATATATATATATATATATATATATATATATATATATATATATATATATATATATATATATATATATATATATATATATATATATATATATATATATATATATATATATATATATATATATATATATATACACTGCGCAACTTATTTAACGCACAACCAAAAAGTTAACTCAAATTTGACGTTATGTATTTTCGACAATTTTTGTTCGTTTTGGTCGATTTTTTTTTCAAATTGTAGGTTTTTCTCTTAGGAATATCACTGTCTTAGTTGTTTTGGTAAAACGAATGATTTTGATATTATACCAGGTGCTATAAAAATGTTATGTTTTCTTCCGAAATTTCAAAACGTCCTGTGGGCTATACAAAGTATTGCAAGTTATTGCAATTATAGCCAATTTAAAGCCTCATGTTTTTTCTACATTTTCTTTTTTTATTCATTTGTTTATCTCTGTTACTTCATAAAATATCCAATTTTTGAGTTGACGTGATTTTTATTAAATTTATTAACTTTCTTTTTTGTCAAGTGCTCATTATTTATTACTCATTATACTGGTTCAATGCCTCATTTTGCTATCTGTTTTCCTTGATATCTTATAATTTATTGAGAGATGCAAGGTGTTTTAGAAGAGAAAAAGGTCTTAAAAGGACAAAAACTCAACAAACATACCTAGAAAAATGGATTGCTTTAATCAATAAAACAACGAATAACAGGAAACAAAACAAAAGTAAATAGAGAATTAGTATCTGGTGTTTCCACCCCTTCCGCGAATGACCTCCCGACATCTTTGGTTCATACTTAAAACCAAAGTTCTGATTAGGTTCTGATCTAGGCCATTCCATAATTCGACTAGGCGTCCTTCCAATTCTTGTAAATTTTGGGGTTGTCGTCCCTCACTTCGTAACCGCCGACCGATAAAATCCCAAACATGTTCAATGGGGTTAAGGTCGGGGCTACGGGCTGGCCAGTCTATGTGATCAATTCCTACTTCTTCAAGATAATTTCTCACGATAAGACTCGTGTGAGGACGCGCATTGTCTTGCATAAATAAAAAATTGGGTCCTATATAGGGGGCATAAGGCAAAACATGTGCTTCAAGAATGTCTGTGATGTATCTGTCAGAATTGAGATTTCCATTCACAGTTACCAAGTCCGTTCGCTCAGTCAAAGATATTCCGCCCCACACCATGACGGATCTACCTCCATATAAAGTTGTGTGCAAAAAATTGCATTGACTGTATCGCTCATCGGGTCTTCGGTAGACGTGATTACGTCTGTCACAATTATACAAACTGAACCTTGACTCATCAGTCCAAAGAATACGTTCCCAATCTGCTTCCATCCAATTAACATGCTCATTGGCAAAATTCAATCTGGCTCTTCGATGATCTACTGTTAATGCGGGTCCTCGAGCAGCAATCTTGGGTCTTAAATTTGCCTCCCTCAGTCGTCGGCGTACAGTTTGAACGCATATGAGTGGACCACCTGCGTCTTGAAGTCGTGCTCTTAAATGTGTTGCAGTTATAAATCGTTGTCTTACAGCATTTACTCTTAAAAAGCGATCATGGATAGCAGAGGTAACACGAGATCTACCTTGACCGGCCCGTCAGGAATGTTCTCCTGTTTCCGCGTACCTTTGAATTGCTCTCGCTATAGTTGTGTGAGACACTCCCAACCTTCCAGCTATGCGGTTGTAACTCCACCCTTCAGCATGTAATGTAGCTGCCTCAACAAATTCATCACGAGTTAAATTTCTGGTTTGGCGTTCCATTATTCACTAATTATTGCTGGACTGTCAACAAAAAACTAATGACACAGTTGTCAGTTTATGATGTGTAATCTTCGATTTTTCATAGCTTGCTAGCTGTTTGAGTTGCATTTCATGTGAATAAAAGCATATGGTGTTTCAAAACGGTGTATTTCATGAAGTAACAGAGATAAACAAATGAATAAAAAAAGAAAATGTAGAAAAAACATGAGGCTTTAAATTGGCTATAATAGCAATAACTTGCAATACCTTGTATAGCCCACAGGACGTTTTGAAATTTCGGAAAAAAACAACATTTTTATAGCACCTGGTATAATATCAAAATCATTCGTTTTACCAAAACAAGTAAGACAGTGATATTCCTAAGAGAAAAACCTACAATTTGAAAAAAAAATCGACCAAAACGAACAAAAATTGTCGAAAATACATAACGTCAAATTTGAGTTAACTTTTTGGTTGTGCATTAAATTAAAGTTGCGCAGTGTATATATATATATATATATATATATATATATATATATATATATATATATATATATATATATATATATATATATATATATATATATATATATATATATATATATATATATATATATATATATATATATATATATATATATATATATATATATATATATATATATATTTATTATTATTATATTATTATTATGTAATTATTTATATTAGGGGTAGCGGCGATGTAGGGTAGTCGCGGATATGTCCATGATGATGGCCATCCGCGAAAACAGGGGGACGTGCATTCTTTTCTAAAAATTAAGCCGCTTATTCAAAATTGCAATATAGGGGTTGTTTTTGACTAATAGGAGGTGAAAGCAAGCTGATAGAGAAATTTGCCCTACGCCATCGTCTTTAGTGCCCTCGAAGTCGAGGGAGGGGGAAGTGGTCTCGTCCTATGGCAAAAACTATGGGTGTTCGTCCGACTTACAGACTCCACTACTAATGCCATGTAGGTACTTACACGTATGTAGTCGTCGACCATGTTACAAAATTCCTGTAACGTAATTATCTAAAAATATTTTTGGGAAACCAACTAGTCATCCTGTGCAGAATTTATTCCATGTATAATAAATAGTACGAATACATACTGTTTAGTTGCCGACCCCATTATCAAAATAATTGTGGCAAACCTGTTCCTCCTCGATAGACCTTATGTCATGTATGTATACGTATTTCTAAGTAGGTGATTAAGAAAAGAAATATCAGAAGCTGTGGAAATCGAGCTTCCAACTTATAACATACGAGCCACGCACTTTACGGCTGAGCTACGACCAATTGTAGTAAACGTCTGATGAACTAAATATTTTAGTTTTATTAACGAAGCGATCGGCATTCTAATAAAAATCTATCAAACACGCCATTCTAATTGCTTCATATATATATATATATATATATATATATATATATATATATATATATATATATATATATATATATATATATATATATATATATATAATCCTGGAGTGTGTTGGTCTTCGACATCGTCAGACGAATTTAAGCGGTCGTTATGCACCCTATAGCATCCGAAAACGTACTCGATATATTTTTACCTTTCAATGTGCATCGAACATCAAGATAAACTTGCACTTTTACTCTACTAAAACATTTAGTTCACATATTTAGCTATATTTCCATTTGAAATGAAATTTTATTGGATTATGATATTAAAATAAAAGCTTTTGCCTCTGGAATATTTGCTGAAAATTAGGTACGTTGTTAGTAATACTATTATAGGAATAATAAGACACATTTATTGGAAATTAATGTGGAATAACTGCAGAAGTCTTTTAATCAATGCTAAAATCCGTTTGTCGTTTTAATGCTTCTGTTGTTTTATTGGTAATTACTTGTTAAAATTGTATTGGATCGATTTTAGAGCAAATAGTCACCGTGCTTGCGAATTTGACATGCAATATTACACCGCTTGATATAGCAGTTGCAGATGTAAAGGTGTAGTGTGTTTTAGTTTGTGCTTTAGTTGTGTTTTGGCGATTTTAGTTTATACCAAATCAAATTCGATATATTATACTCTTCGACTTTCGCAGCAAAAAATATTGGAAATTTAAAAAGGTATTATTTTCTTCTAGTTATGTAGGACACCCTCTATAAATTTTCGTAGCAATTGACTTAATTATAAATTTCTTCCGATTCCAAGGTATATTTAACTTATTTTACTGGCGTATGTACCTATTTTACGAGTATTGTTTATTTTATCCTATTTTAATTATTCACAATACGTGACAATTTTTAATTTATTGGAAATGCTGTTATTGTATTCCGCAGAGTAAAGCTGAACGTAGAAATTTGCACCTCGTTAAGTAGTTAATGGGTCATAAAATTTGTAGCATAAAACTTTTATGGTGCAATATTTATTATTACATTAATATTCGTTTTTGCTACATGTTATTATAACAATGTTGTTACTAAAAACTTATGTTTTGATATTATATTTGATGTTTTATTATTGCGCCAGAATTAAATATCAATAATTCAGTATTGGCCAGCTGGTGACTAATGAAAGTAATTAAGTAATATTAATTAATATTAAAAGTGAATAAAACTAATGTGAATTGCTAATTAATAAATGTGAATGAAACACGAATAGAAGTAATATTAAAAGTGAAGAGGATCAAGTGCTTCAACATATAGCTAATGATATAAATCGAATTGAAGACGTAGAGGTTTTAGAGGAACTAAATGCGAAAATAGAAAATTGTACGGCCTCATCCAATAATATTATAAAAACAGAATATTGTTCTGACATGCAGGAAAATAAGACTGTAACTTTTTAAGGTGAGGGAAATCACAAACAACATCAAAATTACAGCAGCAGTCAAATGAGAGATACCCGTAATGAGTTATATAAAGTTAAATTCTTTCCAAGAAACTATGAGACAGTCATACAGAGAAAATTACTTACTCTCAGAATAACAAAGCAAATTAAACATGAATATTATAGAACATTCCAAAGATAAACCACAAAAAGAAATAATAATTTTAGGAGAAATTTTTGTTTTTCCCATTGAACTATATAAGAACTAGAATGAGCTCTGCGTGTTAAAAATTCGGTCCTAGAGAGACAGTTGCAAAATCAGTATTCTTATTTAACTCTTTACGCATTAATAGCGTACTGGTGCTATACTTAATAAAAAGTGTTTACGTCAGTGATTACGTCTTGATTAAAAGTGCTTAAAATCAGCCGATTACGCCAATAAGTGGAAACAAGATGGTAACACTGAATTTTCAGCTGCACTCTTCGTCACGAAATTTTTTCAAGTCAGCTTGGATATTCAATCCAGTTCCCTCTCCATATCAATGTTTTCCTAAAAGTCCAATATGATGAAAAAAATTCACAAACCTTGCACTCTAAGTAAGTGCCTTAGGCGTATTGAAAAACCAGACCCAACTTCTTTTTTACTGTGTTACAGTTTGATTAGTTACACAGTTCTTATGTGTCAAAAATAACAATTTTTATTGGTTTGTGGTGACGGCTCGTAGAAGTTTAGGATGATCATATGCTCAAAATGAATCATATATTATGCCAAATTGAAATAGTCGCTAGGAGAAAACTTCAGACAAAATTTGCAAAACTTATTTTCAAAAAAGAACTTTAATATGTGCTGGCTAAGTAATATTGATACACGTCATAACACTGCAAAGCAATAATTAAAATGCCTAATTATATATATTTTGCTATGTAGTTTAAACACTTATTAAGTATTAATGGCACCAGTTACACACGTATAACATAAACATGGTTATTTATTGGAGCTCTTGCAATCCTTTCGAGTTCCACCGCTCGTGACCTCCATCGATATCAGTTAATCTAAACACATGGACTACATATGTGGCACTTTTTTTATTTTGTACACTAAGGCAATAATACTACCTATTTGTCTTTTGTTGCAATTGATGGTAGTTACATACGTGTTCCCAAATAATTATGTTTATAAAAGTTCAGTATTTTGAACACAAATATTTTTCCAATATTTGTCGGACCGTTTTCCAGATCTCCAGAAGATGCAAACCTTATTTCAAGGCAAGTTTTACCTGTAGTTCTCTCATGGCGCATCTATATTATTTGAACATAACAATAAATGCACAACTTGGTAAGATAGTTAACTTCCAATGTCTCTATCAAGGTCTTCGAAATCAAAAATACGTTTTAATTTAAAACATAATTTATTTAAATTATTACTGTGAAGCACAATAGGTACATAAAAATATTGAATGCTTTCATATAAAAATATTATAATTTTAACGTATACAATGTATATTAAGAACAAAATATAATAGTCATATAATAGCCAATGAAGGGGAGAATAAGAACAATGAAAGGACAGTTAGATCTGTAATAGTAAGTTATTCTCACTTCCTTAAATTCTATTTTGGAGAAATAATGTTGATTAAGAATTATTTTTCGCTAGAGCCGGAATTCAATATATCCGTGTACGTCTCGCATCCAGGCGAATCACCACTTACCCATTACGAATTATGTTGAGATGACGGATTTAGGATTTTAGTGGTTGTTTTAATAAATAGTAATGTAGATAGAAATAATAAGACATGCATAGCCTTCAATATTTAGTCTTACGAGAATTATTTTTGTAACCATAAGAATTCATATTCGGAGTTTTACAAAAATGTCGGAACTTATGTGATACCTGTGCTACTAAATGTAGTTATTCCAAATATCCAAATATCTTATTTACCTATCTTGTAGCATCATAGCTTACAGCAATATATCAGAAACAACTGCTCTAAAGATTAGAATATATTGAAGTAACTAGTAAACACTTTTTATTGGTATCAGCAAAATATGTTGTCCTTCGTTTTTCGATGGGAGAGCGACAAAACATACGTTTTACCGCAAGAGTTGTGTAATTTTAAAACATTTTAAATATGTAATTATTTGCGTATTCTAATTATGTTCAATTTATTTAAATAATATTTTCATAGTACTGTCAGTTCTCGTGTGCTTCTCTAAGAAATATTTGGACATCTAGCTTATAGGATTGAGGGGAAGCCGGTAGCATTTCAGGAGCTCATCAGTCATCACTTAAATAATAAATTTGTTAAAAACCTACCAGTGTTTAGTTATTTTGCCTTTAAGAGTAAAAAAATGTACATATTTTAAATCAGCCATAGCAGTGGAAACTAAAACGCATATTTCCATGCTGCCTACTGTGAAAAATAAAGAGACTGTATAAAAGTGACTTTATATTCTATTAACAATTAAATCCCCCATACTACATAAAGCACTGATCCTCTGTGAGATTTTGTGGGCTTTTGAATATTAAGCGTGCAATTATAGAGCGTCGGGGCTTTTTAACGACCTACCTGTACATACAGTGAACGGGGCATCAACTGAAACAACGAAAAGTTTTCCGTCTCTCTTACCATTCAATTTTGATGGGCTTATAAACAAAAGTACGTGCTGGAAAAAGACGTGGTAGAGCATGGTTGAGTCTTTATTTCGGCATGTTAGGGTCTATTATATGATACACTTTACTTTGTTATAGTGTGAACCCGCTGAAGCCATGTTTTTATCTTGATCAGGCAAACCTGCGGATTACGTTATATCAAGGGTGTACGGAGCATTAATTTAAATTTTGCACCCATATAGTGTTCTAGCAAGTGCGACATAAGGTTGATAAAGTTTATGTGGGTATTATAGGTGTGGTTGGTAAATAAGTCGTTATGTAAATTTCCCTTGCCAACGTTACACAATTTTTATAATTACTTTCCCGTTTACTCAGCGGTAGTTCATATAAATTTTAGTAGACAAGGAGGCACTGACCATTTTTGATATTTATTTTAACATTTATCTCATTGCGATTTATCATATATCCATAACATTGCTCCATTTCTACTAGTAAATGTTAAGATATATATATATATATATATATATATATATATATATATATATATATATATATATATTATATATATATATATATATATATATATATATATATATATATAATATATCTCTATGTTTTGGTTTATAGATTGCGTCTCCTAGCGGCTGATATAAGAACTTAAACACTATTTCCAGTGGTTTCTCTTAGCCATAATGAAAGATTTCCGAGGCCCTAGGGCTCATACTTTGCCAAATACCGTACGTTGCCGACCGTAGTGGGACACCCTGTACAAGGTGTTTCTTAATCGATGCGAAAGATTTGAAGACAGTTCTAGTAAAAATTAAAGTGACATATTTTTTTTCCAAAACCCCTCCAAGTTACAGCTTTCTAAAATTGGGGCAAAAAATTATTTTCTTCACAATGGAATAATTTAGATGAATGAGATTTGGCAGACAACTTGCACTAATAAAATTACAGTTTGTGACTGTAGTGTGACTCTGACAAGTAGGTTGTTCTTAAATAAAGTCTTTATGACAGGTATTATTGCCATTGTTCTAATTTCCTCTAATCTCTAGAGTTACATAATACAATCTATATTTAATTTAACTATAATAAACAACGATATATTTAAAATATATACTTAACTATTTTTCATACTTCCGGGACCAAAGTAATATCTTATTACTTTAGCTATACGCGCCATTATGAAATGGACTGTTGTGTCACTTTCTGTCCTTCCGGGAATTAATATTGACGAAAATTCCGGAAGGATTTAATTATAAACAAAATAATATAACAGGTGTTTTATTGATTTAATATTTACCTAAATTAATGTTGTTACAGATCATCATATTGATCAGTTTTTTCTGGGAGAATGAATCAGATACTTGACCTACTTTGGCTGCCTTTTTATCAATATCAGATACACCTTCTTCACTCATAATCGAGATCGTGACACTAGCAATGATAATGTCTCCAAATTAATCTAGTCACAACGCCACATTAGTTAGAACAACACACGAAAAAAGTTAGATTATTTTTCAGATGGCACCAAAGACGATGGATTTGCGTTATGTGATAGGAAGGCTAATTTTTACGCTTTAAAATTTTTTTAAGTTACCATTTTCGAATATTACCTTAAGTAGGTTATATTTCACAATTCTTGAATTAATAGGATATTTTAATTTGGTATCATACGTACTAATTTATACAAAATTCATAATATTGGTATCAGAAAACCATATAGTATACCTAGTATTTTTGTTAGTATAGTATTGTTTTAGTGTTCCATGTATCTTATTGGAAGATAATATACATATTTCTATAAAATTCTACAAACGACTATGTTTTGTCCATATCACATACCTTTTTGGTTTTTGAAGCGGTAACTGCTACTCATAACTAACCTGAAACAAATAAAAGTCATTTATTATATTTTTAAGATAATTTTGATAATAGTCGACAAACCCTCAATAATAATTATCTGGAAAACTTAAACTGATAATCTGATCATATATTCAGATCACTTTTTCCGGTCTCGATCAGTAACTTTTGTAGGCAGCTGCAGCATAAAAACTACGCGTGTTAATTTTTTTTCGGTTGGTGTGTGAACACTACCTCTTTTGTAGCCGCTGCAAAAAAAAAACTGGGTAAAAAAGTAGCTGTGTCTACTACCATGGATTTTCAGTAAAATATAATAACACACATATTTAATGAAGTGGCAATAATAAATAAGTTAATTTCATGATAATTCATTAATAAGTCCCGTATTCGCATATTATAATTTAATCAGTTAATATAGGCCGTCATAAACCATTTCCTTTTAGCCGTGCATTATTATTAAATTGTATATTCACTCCTGCTTATAGTCAAGGCAACAACAACTTCGTTCGGGGTAGCACACCCCGTAATCAATTTTCTAATACTGCCGTCCTAAGGAAGACCACCGCATATGCACATTATACAATAATGAGTAAATCGAGCTCAAAGTTTAGGCAACCTTTAAATGTGCACAACTTTTATTAGGCTGCAAATGAAAATAATTTCACTTTATGCGAATGAATCTTCAAAATAATTGTTTTTTCCCTATATTTTACTAAAAAGGTAGATACGATACTGGGAGAGAAAATTAAATTTTTATTAGAAAATACTAAGAAAAACCATAGCATCTAGTCATTTTATCTGCATCTTCAAGTCATTTAATGAAAAATACTGGGTGTAACGAATATTATTACCAAAAAATTTACGCCTTTTTTATATTTTATTTATTAATTTCTGGGATTCAGCAGCTAAAAATAGAAATTTCTGTTGCTTAAATTGTTTTCGTATCTCGAGTCGTTTTCAAAAAAAATATTTTTTTATTTTAATGATTGTGTAGTTCAGAGACAGTGGTTTTTATTTTTTCTCTCGAAAACGAAGTAAGATATGAGAACAATTAATATATAAATAATAGAAAAATGAGTGGCGTGAATTTTTCGTCAATAATATTCGTTAAATTGCCTCTGGGGATGTAACGTAATTTAGAAATTTTAATCTAATTACCTGCGAAACTAGCCCCTCATCACTACAAATATGTCTATCAGTTAAAAAAATTGGCCAAAGCATCTTTCAGATATTTTTAGGAAACTGTTATTTTTAAAGATATCTTGGATTTTGTATTTCCGGGCCTATGTTTAAATGAACTGTTTTTCATAGAATAACACAACTTTTCCTTTGTACCGGATGTTTAAGGACCCTCTGTATCATTTCCACTGAAGTAAAGCAAACTTGTAATAGCTATTTATGTAACCAGTTGGGAAAAGTACCATTTTGTGTACCGAGCAGATATCTGCGGAACGAGCGCTATTCCGCAAAAGGTTGCGAGTTACACAAAAGTGTTTCCCAACGTGTTTCATTTCTAATTTTCATCAATTTTATGTGATGAGACGAAAACTCTGAATTTTATACGTTTAAAAAAATCCAGTAGGTTGTAACGGTGTGTGACAGCTCATCACTTTCATAGCTTGTCAGTTCTAAATAACCTACTGTGAAATGAACTTTACAAAACAAGTTGTGTAATATTTTACCTTTCGTAACTGGTTCTGAAAAGTAAGATGTTTCCTAACATCAAAGGGTTTTGAAAAGTGTCACTTTACATGTCAAAATTAGAAAAAAAGATATTAAATTATATCCTTATTATATGACTTATCATGACAAAAATTCGAAAATATATGCAAATTACTCAGCAAAAACACCGCATTTGTATTTTACTTAGAATACACACAGCATCTGCAGGCGATGACAACTATATGTGGTGTTTTTCCTAAGTAGCGTTGTAGTTGCGGGGTTCTTCTTCAGTTTAGCAAATCTTTTTGCAAATGCTAGGTTTAGAATTCTTCAAAAAATATATATTTGTGGTTGTAAATACGGTGTTTTTCTTATGTAGATATGTAATATATGCTGTCTAGAACAAATTTTCACGCTTAACTCTATTTTCACAATTTTTGCACATGCGGTGTTTTCCTAAGGACGGCAGAATACCCAGTGCTAAGAGACATGTGCTAGAAATCACATAACCTCCAGAGCAGCTCACATGAGAAGCCTAACTCGTAGGAAGAAGACTCATGTAGGAAGGGAAACTCTCGCCAAAACGAGCCTTTAAAAGCAGCTCTTCTACGCTAAATTATTCAATGTAAGCAAATCGAAAGGTGATAGAAGACGTAAAAAGTGCGTCAAAGTGACGTCATTGAGAGAAAAGGGTGCCGGTTATGAACAGAGATTTTGACGCATCGTTGGTTCGTTAGTGTCAGTCAATCAGTTTGGTGGTCAGGCTTTGTCGATCGTGTAAAAAATGAATTAAAATTAAAATAAATTTAAATGAAGATTAATTATACTTGATTCACTATACGCCTGCGTTATTGCTTTTAATCAATTTGGGACTCCCTATACATACTTTAGTTGGGCCACCAGAAATATACTAATGACGTCATACTGATGTTCTTAGATTTGATTGGCTATAGCCGATTAAGCACTCTTTTCCAGTTTATACTTCTTGCTACAAACTAACCAACGTACAGTTAATCCAAAGTGAAAACCTGACAAGAAGAAATGTGTAACCGTGGCCCTATCAAGAAGAAGCAGGTTCACTGACACGAGACAAGGAACACCGGATACCGCATCTCAACTTCTGCCCAAGTAAGGAGTTCCGACTGCTTCCTGTGCGTGCAATTCGCTTGAACTCACGAGGAGGAAGCGAACCTCTCTGGCCGCGCAATTCTTTGCACTCCGACCAGGAAACCCAAATTCCTTCTGTCCGTGCAATTTATTTGCACTCGCGTTGCACTCACCAGCAGGGGGCTACGAAATGACTGTCATAAAAGTTACGTCAATTGAGTACTGTAAGTACACTGGACTACCCTGAGTTCCAGGACTCGCTGCCATATAGAAACACTGTATTGCTTTTTACATACGCTAAAATTACACCGCTTATTCCCCAAGCACCGCCATTTTGGCTCCCTGTAACATCTGTTGCCATTTTGGACCCGTAAGACCATGCCTTTGTGTGCTCACATCCGATTTATATTCGTAACGCTTTTAACTACTTAACCAAGCTTAACCGTATGCAGACTGAAATATCTGAAGATATATGAATATAATCTGATAAAAAGAGATAGAACTAGAACTAGATATATTGAACAAAGACTGACAATAAACCTGTTGTAATCATTCACCTATGTATTCCTTTAGATACGGTATTAAAAGTATATCTGTGAATCACGTGACCCCTGGAATTACCTCCCGTCTCCACAAGTAGCTCTTGTATTATTTGTGGAGAGAAGTGGTTATCTACACTAAAAAAAGGTTTTGGCACCCGCAGCAAAAACTACATACCCCCTACGTTGAAAACGTTGGGTTTTCTGTCTTTTGTTTATATCCTTCGTGTTTCCATTTTCTTGTATTTCTGATACTCGGCATTGTTTGCATATATGTTTTTAAATAAATTTTGGGAAGGGGTTCGTTTTTCTGATGGAAGCAACCTAACATACTATCTGAGTAAGAGACTTATTCTTATTGCCCTGAATATAAATTTCAAGTAACTTTATTAGCTCATTTTTTACGCGAATAAATTTTAAGAGATACCCTGCACACATCGATAAAACACAAAACGATTCTGTTATTCAACCATACTTTCATCACAGAGAAAATGATTTTATTTTTTATTTTTCCTATACATGCTTTCCTATAAAAGTCTTTTCTTAGTTGTAACTGTAAGTATTATCATTAAGTTTACATCTGATATAATCTCAAAGGTATTCTGCACCTGCAATGTAACATTTTCTGTATTAAGTTTCAGATTGCGAGACGCTGATAATTTGTTGCTTTTAAGATTGAACTTCTATAAAAGCCAAGTACCACAAGATTTGATATATTTCAACTTGAAGACACAAAAGAAGGCTTATAAGAGTATATCGAAAATCTATATACCAAATTATGTCGACGTTAGAGGAGGTGCAACTAGGTTGGGATGAAAGGCCTTAATAACACTGTCAAATTTTGTGAACGCAATGGGGCGTCTGCGTCTGTCGTTTTCAACCACAAGAAAAATAAATTTATGTTCTCTAACGTTACCTGCTAAGGACATTCCAGATCCTGTAGACAGTTTCATGCTTGGCAGGAACCTGTCCATGTTTATTATGTCGCAGTAGAGCAAACCTAAAGTTCACTCAAACTAAATTGCTCTACACTGTTCGCTGCCGTATTATATTCAAAACTTACTTTACTTCAACCTTTAAAGCATGTATTAGCATAACTAAACTCTGTAGTTACTCTATACTACCTAAAGTTCGTTATTCAAAATTGAAATAAAGTCTTCGGGTATTTAATGTGTAAAAACAAAACATGCAGTATTTGTTGGCGATTGTTAATTTCGCGGCTGTTTTCTATTTATTACTTTTTCTTCCTTTCAATTTGAGAATTTTTCAAAATAGATAAATAATAATTTTTATTTTATTGGATTTCTCTGAGCTTTTCGTAAACGCAATTAAACAAAAATAAGTTTGACTAGTTAAACCCTATTACTATACCTAATAGGTAAAATTATATCAAATAGAATAATAAAAAAACAATATTTTAACATTCACGAAATGATTTTTTAAAAGAAGTACTAAATCATAAATAATACCAACTAAATCATAAATAATACCAACAATAACATCTACTTCTATCGCTATACTGGTATGCCTCTACAGATACTGAGTTACAGAAAATTATGTATGTGCGTTTTATATTCAGTACAATTGCAATTATAACGCATATTCAATACAGTTGAAATTTAACGTAAATTTTAATGTGCCGAAATCACTAATAAATAAAATGAAAACCGCACGTATAATAATTGCTCTAGTGGGCAACAGGTCAACAAACAGAAGATATTGCCATTAGAAAAGCAAGAACATATAGAAGGCATGAAAAAAGAAAAATAGTCAATAAAACAATTACAAGAAGAGCTTCGAAAAGAAATGAATAACTTAAAAAATCAACAATATTCATACTAGAGTCAATAGTTTTACAAATCAAAAAAATACTCAAAAATTTAACGGAAATAACAACTATTCAACGGAAACATTATTTTCATGAGAACTATTAAACTAAAAATAAAATATTTTAGTAATATAGATTAAATCCAGGTTAGTTAAGTTAGTTAGGGATAATTTGGTTAGTTTATGGGATATTTTAGCAACTATCCCTAGCACCCTAAGTTACGGATAATTTGGGGAGAGATGCATTGATATGGTTTGAAGGGAAAGATCAGGACATAGATAATATTGAAAAATTCGAAATAATGTTTTTAAGGCCATTTTGGGAAGTTACGTTCAAAATGAGGTCAGACAAAAATTGCATTTCGATAAACATGACCCAAACAAACAAATTGGCGCCTAACGTGGGGTTTGATAAAATAGGCTTGATAAATTAATAGTGGAAATCTTGTGGGCAGAAAAGATGACGAAGAGGGTAATACTTATGAAGATGAAAATGTACCGGGGCCAAGCGAGAGTGAGTCACGAAGTACTGAAAACCCTACAGACAAAACCGCTTTCATTAACGTGTTCTAAGACATGGAAATAAGAAGAGAAGAACAGGAAAGAAGAAGGGAAGAACTGGAAAGAAGAGCAGAAGAACAAATGCGAAAGCAAAAACAAGAACATATACTACAACAACAAAGAAGGGAAGAAGACATTATGGCACTAACAGTGCCACGTAATTTGAATCTCTTGAAGATAATTAATAATTTTTATTGTAAAAATATGGAAAGTTAATATTTAAGTGCTAAATTAAATCACCCATATGTAAAAACTATTTCTATTAAAAAGCTTCGATATTTAAAAAGGGATAAGTGTGCGGGGGGTAAAAAAACCCGGTTAAGTGCAAGTCGGACGCGAATGGGCCGTACCATTATCTATAAAAACGACAAAAAAATCATGTCTGTTGTATGGGAGCCCCACTTATGGGTACTGACTTAGATTAAGTACTTGCGTACTACCTACCTACTTATGATATCTAATGCTTAGGCCTACCTACTTAAGATAATAATAATAAATTTCGTCCGACCGGCGACTCCGGTATTTATTAGCATACATATTCAGATGCATGTCCATTTGTTGTATGGGAGCTCCCTTAAATATTTATTTTATTCTGTTTTTTAGTAATTGTTGTTATAGCGGCAACATAAATACATCATCTGTGAAAATTTCAACTGTCTAACTATCAAGGATCATGAGATAGAGCCTGGTGACAGACGGACGGAC